>WTSP01006301.1:0-72862 GCA_025331215.1 Actenoides lindsayi | reverse complement strand
AAAGAAAGAAAGAAAGAAAGAAAGAAAGAAAGAAAGAAAGAAAGAAAGAAAGAAAGAAAGAAAGAAAGAAAGAAAGGCAGGCAAGCCAATAGAATTTGACTATAAACTATTCTCTCTCTAACAAATGTAAAATTCTGAAAAATATCAAGTTCTTAACAAATACTTGGTAGGAGGGTTTGAATGCAGGTATATCAAACCATTCCTCTGAGATGCTGAAGCTACAAGTCCCAATCACCTAAAGGAAAAGCAAGACCTTACCCTGGCTATAACCACAACCATAACTGTGTGCTCTGACTCTTAGATGACACATTTAATCTTTCTCTAGTTTACGCCTGAGCAGTGAATGTTCAAAATGCTTCAGTCTCAGTAGCAACATCTGTAGCTATGAGCTTTGTTTATAGCCTTGCTTGAGAAAGGCAGAACTGACACTTCATACTTTTCTTGAAATTTTCCATTGTGTCCAATTAGGCACAACGTGCCCAATTAGGTACTTAGAATATTCCTAATTTTTGCACTGAAGGGTCTACTTCTGGATCAAAATGAATTTCAAATATCCACAGTTTTGTGAGCCTCATTCTTTCAGGACACACTGAATTCTTAAGCACTGTTGTTTCAGGATCCCAATGGCTAAATTCTCTGTTGTACTCCCAAAAACTGTTAGCTGTATTCCTTTATTCCCTTTAGCTAAAGCAGATGGAAGATTATTTAATAATGTCCCAAGGATGCTTTGATTTAATTTTTCTAATGGTTTCTCAAACAAATAAAATTCCTTTTGCACTGGACATGAAAATCAATTTGATTATTCTCCTCCTCCCTGTAGTACATAATATTAATTAGCAGGAGAACTAAACTGCATGACATTAATGTGGCAAATGATTACTCCAAAGTTTTGTGCTAATTGATGCAGAATAAATCATAAAAATAATTTTATCCCAGATTTGTGTTAATCAATTCAGAATAAATCATAAACACTTGATGCCCCAAATCATCATTTAATGATAAGGCAATAGACAAAACCATGCTGGTCTAGGGACCAAAGGCATAGACTGATATCCCTGACTTTGCATCAATGAAATCTTGACCCTGTAACACCAGTGAAGAAATTTCAAGGCATTTGTATGCTAGACAGCACAAAAGTTTCAAGAGACAAGAATTATTTTTCATTTAACATTGCCCCTGGCTATGCCTGTACGTTATGTACGTATGTTAGGCTATGCAAATGCCTTCAGAACAACATGTATTTCCCAAATAAAGAAAAAAAATGATGCATTGACTCGAATCATCAAAAATTTCAGTAGACAAAATGCAACAACTTAGCTAAATCATGAAGAATTAAGGACAATTAGAATGTACAGTAGAGCATCTTGAGCTCACTTTTGGGTAATAAATTATAATAAAACAACTTCTAAGTATAAGATTGCTTGACAAAGTTCTGTGTCTTACTAAGTTCAGGGATTGACAATGTAATTGATACAATTGACAACACATTGATTGATTTTTAATATCTTTAGCTCCTATTGGCACTTATCCATCTAAATTAGATTTACAGGGTCATATCTTGTTAAAAGTAATGTAGACTGTACATTGCTCACCACTGCTAGACTACCAGTCATGTAAACTAATCATTACATTTCCAATTGTTCATGTCTGAACTGGGCCATCTGTTACCTTTCCTTTGTGTTTGCTACTTGTCACCACTCCAACTATGCCTTTTCCTCTGAGGAACTGATAGTTTTGAAACAGGCCTTAAACAGTAGTGCTAGAGCTTATTTAGAATTATATTTTAAATAGCCAGCGCCATTTCATTCACAGTTTAGGCATTGCAGAATAGAAGCTAAACAGTCTTCAGCCTGAAGGTAAACTTTGAACTGTGGTCCATTTTAAATTACCTCATAGACTCTATTACGGCAGCTTGACATAGCTAAAATATCATCCCCACATTATTAACAAATACAATTTAAAAAATTTTTAAACTATGAGAAAGTATTCTTGCACTTGCACCTTTGGTTTCTCAACCTGTGAAACAGAAGATCATGTTTAGCACCTTGAACAGATAATATGATAATCTGCTTACACCTCAATGTTGTATACTTGAGAAGTACTGAATATTGTGTATTGAATATTGAAAAAAAAAGTGACTTTCTGGAGATTAGTAATGTTCATCCCATTTTACCTGTACATGTCATTTGGGAAGCTAAACACTGTTAACTTTTAGAAGCATCAAAAATATTGTGAAGGTCTCTTTAAAGCAGAAAATAGACTTTTTTTCATCTTATTAAACAGAATTGCACTTTTCTAACAAATTTAGGCTTGCTTCTGTACTACTTCTGGGACATGGGAAACAATACTATACACATACCTATTTCTCTTGAGAGGACAGAGTAAGTAAGAGAAATACATCAAGTCCTAGTTTGCAGCTAGATGAATGAAAATGAAAATAAAACCAAAAGCCCTTCAACTTAGACAGAAAAAAACCCCCGTGGACATAGTGAGTCTAGATAAATTTGTCCTTTGTCCATTAGCCATCTGAGAGCAGTACTATTATTAAAGCAACAGAGATACAGGTGCTTATGGTTTGCCAGTGATAAATACAGTCTGCAAAAGCACGTGCAAATATTGAGATTACAAATAATACAGTGCGTGAAATCAGAAAGCAACTCTAAGAGATTTCTAAGTTTCTCTGAGTAAACACTTGATATAGTCTGGATCTTACCCAAAGGCATCCCTGTAGGGGAGGAGGAGAGGCTCAGACTGTCGACTGATCCCAGGAGTCAGAGGTAGTCTGAGACAAAATCTTCCCTGACTTGTTCACAATGGTATCTTCCTTACGATCCCCTCTTTCTCTAGCCATTTGTATATTATTTGTTATCTTCAAGGTGGAGCTTGAGTGACTCATCATATATACCTTTATTGTGATTGATGTAAAATTCTCTCACTTCACATTTAAAGGAATAGACTAAGAAAATTCAGGATGCAAGGTCAGCAAGGGGTGGTTACACTTTGGAGGCAGGTAGCCTTTGGGACAGAGGTGTGTTTTGATATTATAACGGTATTATAATGAGCAAAGCTCGCACAAAGGACAGCATTTTTGTCAAAAAAAATTACAGACTATTGGCCCAAGGTTACAAATATGCAGCTTTTCAGTTTCACAGTACCACAAAATTCCCATCTCTGCCATGATTCACAGAGCCTGGCCGCGGATCCTTCACTTCACTCCACACTCCATGCTGTTTTGCAAGCAATACTGTTCAGGGAACCACCATGGAATGGATTCCTTGCATACCATCTGTAACTGCACGCCACCCTGAAAGCTTCTTCAATATTATACCTTTCCTTCATGTGTGAACAATGCCATACTTTTAATCTAAGTTTAATTTCCAAGTCAGCTCCAATAATTATTCCACGCAAGTCTGCAGTGGATATCAATGGACTTTCTAGAACAGAACACTTAAGGGGAAAGTGGTGAAGTCTGCCACACATACTGAATGTTTTGCATCTGAATAAACAGTACTCTTAAGGATTTTATTGGACACTGTTGGTACGTTCTAACAAGCTGTCTGAGAGAGGGCTGGGTCTCCTGTAAAACTCATCAGCCTGCATCTGTTTCATGTTTGTGGAAAGAAGGGAGATGAGGTCAAGGAGATGTTACCTATAGACAAGTGCTAGAAGATTCATATAGTCCTTCCTGGGTAGCGACACGTGCTGTGACTGGGTAAATATGAACTGGGATTTTAGCTGCAGATCAATCTACTTTTAGAGAATAAATGGGAACAAACAGACAATTGTCTTATTTTTACCAGTCTAAAGCTGAGGAGGGGATAGGGCTGTAAACCCTTTGGTCTACCTATGTCTACCTATGTGGTCTTTGGTTATGGTAATGGCCATAAGATGAGCTCTGAATTCCTGCCCATGGGCATATACAATCTTTCCATGCTGAGGATGCTTCATAAGTTTTTTCTCTAATATCAGTTTTGGATTTTTTGGAGATATGCTGGTGCTACGTCTGATCTGTTAAAAAAGGTAATACTGGACTCTTTATATGTATGTACACTACTGCTTATGTAGACACCTCAGGGCTTAATAAATTCAGTTTCTCCCCTCACAGAAATGTTGTGGGAAGCTGGGATGGTAGTCTTCAAAGCAGGATTATCTAATCTTACTACTCAAATAGGAATTGAAGTCTGTTGAAATGTTGACCAACAGGCTACATTCCTGGTGAAGAAAAGCGCATATTGCAAGTTACTGAAAGAGAAAGAACTACATTTTCTACATCTTTTTTGCCTCACTGGAGATTAATTCATAGAATCATAAAGTCATAGAATCATAGAATGTTAAGGGTTGGAAGGCACCTCTACAAATCATCGAGTCCAACGCCCCTGCCAAAGTAGTATCACCTAATGAATGTTGTACAGAAGCGCATCCAGATGGGTTTTGAAAGTCTCCAGAGAAAGAGACTCCACAGCCGCAGTAGGCAGCCTGTTCCAGTGCTCTGTCACCCTCACAGTAAAGTAAGTTCCTTCTCATGTTGAGGTGGAACCTTCTATGCTCAACTTTATAACCATTGTTCCTTGTCCTATTGCTGGGCACTACAGAAAAGAGACTGGCCCCTTCCATTTGACACCCACCCTTCAGATATTTATAGATATTAATAAGGTCCCCTCTCAGTCATCTCCTCTCAAGAATAAACAGTCCCAGATCTCTCAGTCTTTCTTCACAGGGGAGATGCTCAAGTCCCTTAACCATCCTTGTAGCGCTCCATTGGACTCTTTCCAGTAGATGCCTGCCTCTCTTAAACTGGAGAGCCCAAAACTGGACACAGTATTCCAGATGTGGTCTCACTGGGGCAGAGTAGAGCGGGAGGACAACCTCCCTACAGCTGCTGGACACAGTTTTCTTAATGCACCCCACTATGAGGGGGTAGTTCTGACACCAGATCATTTGGTCCATATTGATTATCTGCCAACAATAGAAACACCACTGTGGCTGCCTTTGTACTTTTCTAAGGGAGTGATCCCTCAGGATCTTGTAGGAGACAGTTCATCAACAATCAATACTGGAAAATCCTTTTAAAAACACTACAAAAATCACTTCCAGTGGTGCTTACTTTATCTGCGCAGCATTCAAGGCTATAGATCAAATATTCATGAAGGAAAAATGTTGAACAAACCCCAAATGACAACTCATGTTTGGAATGATGAAGAGGAGGAAATACATTGCTACCATATGTAAAAAGCATTTCAAAATATCCTAGCTTTGCCCTTCAGAGAGCATAGAAGGAGAACATCCAGGCTTGTTGTGAAAAGGTGGTGGCTAAAGCTGTTAGCACAACCAAATACCCTGGACTGACCACGTGACTTCTTTCAGCATGGATTCCATCAGACCATGAGTCTGATGAAACTGTTATGCTCTAAGACCAGCTATGATGACCATCTGTGAGATAGTGAGCCACTCCTTCCATCAGACCCTCCCTGGTGAGATTAGTATTTGTTATAGGTCAGTTGCTTTAGAATTATGACTGACACCCAGATATGTGTGTGCAGGCTGCCCAAAGCCAGTCACAGCTAGTGACACAATGCTATGAAGGTGACCTTTTACACGCTGACATTTATGATCCATTCCTGAATATTTCATATGTGGAATATCATGTGGTCTTACCAATGGGAGTTGGTTAGGCCCATCCCAAACATTGAGACATAGGAGGAAAAAGCACAGCAGTGTCCGCAAGCATCTCAGCTCCATCCCCAGTATATCGCATTAGAGTGAGAGTGAGATAGTCTCTATTGCTTCAACAGTCCAGGACACTCTCTCCATCAGACAAAGCAAGCTAACAGCACCATGAGCTTGAATAAAGAACTAACTCTTATCTGAATCCATTAGATTTTGTTTCATGCCTGTCATAAAGGATAATATCTGGAAGCAGTATGTACATCTCTGTGAAGAAGTAACATAGATGAAGTTCTGGGAAAATTATGAGCAGCTGTGATCTCATTGCTTTGTAAAAAAACCCAACAAACCAAAAACAACAAAAAAATAGAATCATAGTTCAAATTCTTCTACTTGCATCTGTCTTGTATCCCTTAAAAACCTATTCTTGTCATTTTATTACCTTTTGATTCAAGTCCAAGAAAATTAATGATATCCCACTTAATCTTTTCATCTTTGAAATGTTTGTATTTGTCACACTTAGTTCAAGTTCTAGCATTTGCTATGTAAGTCATCATCATCTACAGCTAAAAGCTTATAGCAGGTTTCTTCAGAATCCTAGTTTGAACTCATTATTGACAACAAAGAGTATGCAAAACTGATCGAAAAATCATTTACTATTGGCAAAATATTCTGCCCCCTTTTGTACAAGGTGTTTTCCCAGGATTTTTTTAAATATGCAAGCCACCTGAGGAAACCGGAAGCCAAATTCCAATAGCAGTCAGAAGAATTTTTTTATTATGAGAGTGATGAAACACTGGCACAGGTTGCACAGAGAGGTGGGAGATGCCCCATCCCTCGACACATTCAAGGTCAGGTTGGATGGGTCTCTAAGCAGCCTGATCTAGTTGAAGATGTCCCTGCTCACTGCAGGGTGGGTTGGACTACAAGACCTTTAAATGTCTTTTCCAATGCAAAATATTTTATAATTCTCTACCTTATTTACATTAGGCAACTCCAAAGACAGGAAATAAATCACACAGTTCTGATGTTGTTCTGTACCTGGGTTCTGTGCAAGGAGTGTGACAGCTAACTATTACAGAATGTAATTTTACAAAAGAAGGCACTTCCTTAAAAATATCCCCTACTAGAATTTTTTTTTTCTTTTCTTTTCATGGAGAGCAGATACAGAAATCTATGAAAGCCTAGCACTGTTAACAGACTTCTGTTCTGCCTCCTGGAATGTCAATATGTTGTTTTGAGTTCCAAGATCAAAATTCTCATTATTGCTTATAGTTATGCAGAACAACACAAAATCAGAACCAGGGCTTATACATCAAACTAGCTTTATTATGATGGTGATGCAGATGATGATAATGTCACAAAGAGGAGTACTTTTGTAGAAATAGCTATATGCAGATCCATATTAATTGTATTTCTGCAGATTTTCAAACTAGTGAAAATGCTACTACATGTGGGGGGGATTGGGGTGGGGAGGGGAAGACATCAGTGTTCCCCTTCCTGCTATTTCCTATTCACTGTGAAAGACAATGAAACTATAGTTAGAGCAGCAATTCACAGTTCTGGTTAATGTACCACATTTTTCCCATCTCAATAAACCACCAGTACAAATCCCAAAAGTTTAGGGAAGGACTGACAAGTGAGCAAGACCAGGCAACGCTTTCAATTCAACAAAATGAGTCAACTCAAAAGTATGCAGTTGAATTCCACAGAGACAATCTTCTGTCAGTCTTCCATTGGAGCATAAATACACATTCAAGTAAGAGAAAAAGGACATTTAAATAAATACACGTAATTGCAAAGATCATGATTCTCATTATAGCACCTGCAAGAGAGATGTTTGCTGTGATATTTCAATACAATCAGAAATCCACTGGATTCAGTTTTTTCATTATCTGCTTTGATTATCACAGAGTGATTTGGCTCAAAGTCTAGTGTTAGATAATAATTCTTGGTTTCTTAAAAAAGTTACTGTTACTAGTCTTGTTAGAAGGAAATGTTAAGACCATGGATTGGTTTCCACTTCTGCTATTGGAATGAAACTCCACACTCCTGAGAATACAAAAAAAACCCTGAAATAACAGTCCATTTCTTTGAACATTTCTCTGTTTTCCTGAAGTGGTCCTAGGCAGATGAGCAAGCAACAGACTGGTGCAGCATCATGCCTGGAAGGGAACTGTGTGGATGACTCAGTTGTTCACAGAATAGTTTTACACTTTCAGAGAGAGAGAGCACACACACACCAATTTCTGAACTACCTCTGCAATAGCTCTTATTCATCTATCCAACATTTCCTCTACAGTTCTTTCAGCGCTATATTGCAGCTCACTACCCAACCTTGATGGCTCAGTTATAAGTGAGAGAACTATGATTCAGAATCCTACTCTTCAAAACAAAAGACCAGCTTTGGCTCACTTGGGAGATGAATAGTTCTGCTAAAATTTCATGCTGCTGAAAGTCACCTAACTAGGTCATACATGCTATCATTAGGAAAAGAATTTCCCACTTCAGATCCTTCAGAATCCTCCCAGAAACAGCAATCACTTTTTCTCAAAAGCTTAAAGTGCATTAATGTGACACAAAAAAACCCAAACCCAAAACAAACAAAACCATCACCAAACAACCCAAAACAAAACAAGCAAACCAAACCAAAACCAAATCAAGCTGAAAACCATCCTGCTAAGATAGCAATGTTGAAGATGCAGCTAATAGAGACTGCCTTTCTTCAGGGGGCAAAATCTGTCAGGCCCTGAATGCCAGCTGAGTTGTTACAGTTCTTTTAATTATCACAGTGTCAACTACCTTCATTCCTGAGCTTAGTTATATGGCTTTCTTTTTAGTTCTGTACCGAATCATAAAGCAGAACTTCAGTCAACTCTCTGTGCTATGAGAGCACTGGGATTTTGTGAAACGGGAGGGAAAGCTTATACAGTCTAGGAGAGGGCTTACTGATCACTTCTTTGTAAATGGATGAAATCCCATCTTTGGCTTCTTTTGCTCATTTCTGTAGAGCATTACAAAGCATAACAAATCACCACAGACCTTAGCTCAACAAGCCCACCATCTTTGTGCAAATATCAGTGCAACAGCAGAGACAAATGCAGGAGAGAGAAGACTGTTTTCATATATCATAGCATAGATGCCATGAACTGTTCATGGACTGTTCACCAGCAGAGTTCTTCAAGGCTGATGAATGTGTATAGCACACTATAGTTTGTATAACAGTTGGAGAAGACAACTGTCATGACAAAAGTGATCCATATTGTGGAGAAAAAAAAAGAGGCTTCTTAGACTTCATAGACCTCCTCTTCCATGGCATGACCAAACTCTCCACGAAGCTGATGGAAGGTGTTGCGTCTCAGGATCTCCCAGCCACGGTGAGAACTAGTCCTGGATGTGCTCCGTGACAATGACAGAGCAGATGGTTCCTTCTTGTACAACATGTCCCTATTGATTTCCAGCTTTTCCAAACCTTTATCATAGTTATCCCTGTCCTGAGCCTTAAATGCTTCTGTATACCGCATCATCTTGTGTTTGTTGGGATCAACCCTGTCTTCAACTCTGTAAGAGGATTAAAAACCATAAACTGAACAAAGTAGAAATGTGCCAGTTTATCATCAAAAACAAGCAGCCACAAGAAGCAAGCCCCTCCCAAAAATATGCCTACATACACAGACATTCCAGAAAATCTACACAGAAGCAGGAAACTTATTATAGGCATAGTGCTAGTAGCTGCTAGCACACAATTATCCCCAAGACTTTCTTCCCCATCATTGACTTCAGTACCTCCATCTGCCCATGTTTTCCTGTCCTTTAACTCATTTCCCAGTCATGATTTGCCCTTTCCATTTTGCCAGTTATAAGCTATTGGCAGATCTACCCTACCTCACTCTAGCTTCAGATCCTTTGTATATACACAAATATTCATCCATTTCCTTTATTGTTGTCTTTCCTCCTCTAATGCTCCACGGCTGCTAGCCCCACTGTGTCGTTTATCTTTCGCTTAACTTTTATTTAACTGCTTCACTTCCACCAACCCTCCTCTACATTCCTTATAATTTGTCTTCTGAAATACTGTTCAGTGCTATATACAATGAACATACATGTAATTTGACAGAACTAGGTCACACCAACACTTTTTTCTCATAGCATCCAGTGAAGAATTATTGCTTGAACATTGCTCTTGCAAAGTTATACCCTGAACCTTGGACTGAAGGTGTTGCGTATTGGTACCACTTTAGGTCTGCTTTTTCTGCCCAGCAAACCTGAAAATCCACAAGGTTTATTTCTCTGTTAAAACCTATACAAAAAGTCCAATTTCATACAGCCACCACTCCTCCTTCCGGTTTTTATTAGCAAAAGATGATGCAGTCAGAAAAGACACATGCCCAAACAAAGTTTTATCTTCTCTCACCCTGATATAAATATTGATTAAAATCAGAAATAATGAGGAATCTAGTGTTATCTAGACTACAGATAGATTTGGGTTGGTTTGGGTTTTGGTTTTTTTGTTACTTCGGTGCCTAAACTGAAATCTTGGACCTAAGGTTTTGACACCTGATGCAGTCTTCGCTAAGTATAATATAGTTACTAAGTTCACATGAGATAGAAATCTTGCTTTTAATTATTCCTGTACTGTTTTTGAAACATTTGTAGTGTGGTTCATTGCTGCTGAATGCTTAATTGATTGATTCTGCCTCTGCCATTTCATGCATCTTCTGGATCGGGACAGCCAACCAAGCACAGTAGTGATGTTTTGTGAGAAGTTTGAAAGAAAAATTCAGGCCTTATAACCCATGCAGTTTCTGAGGTCTATCTCCTCTGAATACCAGATAAGAAAATATCAGTTAATTTTACAAGGAATTGCAGAGCTTTCTCAAGGGAACAGTGCTTGTCTATCAGTCACAGATAGAATACAGATTGCAATCTGTATTCTGGAAGGGAAGGACTCCAAACACTTCTTCCCAGGCCACTGGAAAGGCTCTTTATTAACATCAATACATAGCATTCTTCTTCCTGGATCTTTATGTGGACATACTAGAAGAGAACTCACCTGAGATACCATCGGTCACCTAGCCCATACTCCCGCCCACAGATTCCAGAGCGAGGCCAGAGACACCGTGGCAGTTTCCTCTCCAGCATGACAGTAGTAGCAACAACCTTTAGAATAAAAGAAAAGAAGAACTTGGGTTAATTAAATAAAAAATAAATCAGACTCTCTTTCAAAATTACCAGTTTCATGAGTACTGATCCATTATCATACTTCATTGGAGCTTCATATGTAATGAAGAAAAATCATAGAATCAATACTCCATTTACTCTAGGGAAATTCACTATTTTAGTCCTAACTGTGCCATGTTTTTAGGAAACAATAGTGCTCTTAAAACACTTACATTTCTTTCCTTTTATACCTGAAGGCAACAAGTGGAGCAATTAATTTGCAAGCTAGAGGGCAGTGTTTATATCTGCATTAAATATCATCAGAACTTACCAATATGGCCAAACAACCACATTTAACCATTTAACTTATATTTTCTCCCAGGAAAATACTAGGGAATGAATTTCCTGTTGAGGAGCTCTATAACTGATCTGGATGATTTATTTTTTTTGCCTTTTGAGCAAGAGATGCAGTCCAACTTTTCTTAATGGATCTAAAGTTGTTACTGACCTGCATATAATCATTACCTTGCATCAATCCCTATAATTATAAATTAATTCTAAGTTACACAGAAATGTGATAAGTGAAAAAAAAGATGCAACTTTAATTCTATTTGCCAAGAGATTCCATGTGTAAAGAACAAACAGCTAGGGTGTCAGAGGATTGATAAGAAAGGCTGAATGGACTTCTAGTTGCTATTTGAAATAAGGTAGGAATACTTGCATAGCAAAAATATACTGGAAGACAGTTTCACATGGGAAGGAAGATGTGCAGAAGAGTAGTCTTAAATACCTCAGACTCATAGAAAGGATGAAAGAACTTTGGTGGCTGATGTACAGAAACTGTAAAACAGAATTAAAAGGACATGACTTACTGTATTAGCCCCTCAGAAAAGTGAAGACTAAGGAAAAGGTTCTAAAGTACCTCCTGTGGAGCACAGATGGCAGAGTAAGTAGTTGCACTCTCTAGCACATTTTCCCTGGACAAATTTTCTCATTCTTTATTCAAAGTAGGACTCCTACCAACTAAACTAGATTACCTGGGCTCTCCAGAGCTCATCCCGCTCATGGGCCACTCTCCAGTGCGTGTCACCCATCATAGCAATTAACAAGTTGAGCATAAGGAGAGTGGCAATGATGGCGAAGGCAAAGTATACCACACTGTACATAAAGGGCAGATCCACATCATAGTTTGCAGGGCCATCAATAATAGTGAGGAACAGCTCAAAGGTGGTGAACAAGGACATGGGATAGTTGTAGAACTGCCCAAGATTTTCAGGGTTCTCTGTCTGGAAGATGATATAGAAAGCTAGAGAAAAGCAATGGGGAAAAAAAGAGAGAGATTTTAACAATGGGAATCACATTTCAAGTGCAACAATAGAGTCCTATAAGAGATGCTGACAAAACAAAGTCATCTGGGAAGGAGCTGCATATATTCCTATGCTAGTGCAGTACCCAGCATAACAAGGACAAATTCCTGACTAGAATCACTGGTCTCCATTATAAAATGACTCAAAATTACTTTATTTATTTGTTCTCAAAATAGTAATCTTTTCTTCTTCAAGGATATAATAAAATTATGTGTGTTAATCTCATTTTCCAAAGGAAGGTATCATAAATACAGTATGGTTTTAAACCTTGACATATATATATATATATATATATATATATGGAATTACTTGGATTGTTATAATTTCTATTACCCTGGAAAGAGCAGGAATTGGAAAGCAAACTCAGGAGTACAGAAATTAGTACTGGGAAAGTGACCATGCTCAAAGAAATAGACACTACACATCATTACCACCTTTGCCAACTAACTCAGGGCAAACTGAGAATAAGCCAAAACTCACACACTTTATTCATACTGAAGAAGCTGGCAGGTGTAACAAATTGCTTTTGTCCATTTGTGGACTCACCTGATGCAAAGCCTAGTATCACCACAGCCATGAGCCAGCAAAAGCGCATAAGATCTCCAAATATCATCTGTAGAACAAAGACAGAACCACCAATAAGGCCCAACTGTCCCAGCAAGTCACAGTGCAACCCAATGTACATTTTCCAAGTTCTAAGACCATTAGTGGACTAAAGGAAACTTCTTCATTGAAGTGAGAATGAGAAAGTCCCAAACTCTCTGTGCAGACAAGAACTTGTCCAGTTGCCATTAATGCTAGTACTGAGGCAGAAAAAAAGTGTTGCAGATAGGGAAAAAAAGTATTGCAGATAGGGAAAACTGAAAGAAAGAACTGTCTGCATGTATCACAGAATCACAGAATCATTTAGGTTGGAAAAGACCCTTGGGATCGTCATGTCCAACCATTAACCCTACTCTACAAGTTCACCCCTAGACCATATCCCCCAACACCACATCTAAGTGATGCTTGTATGTAACAAGCTTATATTTGTTTGTGTCCTATACCTTCTGGATCATGATGGTAAATGGTCCAAGCATCTGGAAGCCTCGTGCGAAGTACATGACATTACACCATCCTAGCACCAAGGCAAAGGACATGGGCACCACCTCACCACTTGTGCTGGTGAGACGCATCACCATGGTTACTAGAATCATGCAAGCGTATGTGATGCTGCAAAGGAAGAAGAGACAGTGAGAGTAAGAGTAAGAGTTGCCCAGTAATAGAATCTTACTCTCCTTTTTGTTTTCTTTTAAAAATTCCAAGACAGAAACATAAAGCCACTAGCCCCAGAGACAGAGACCTCTCAGCACTGTCCACTCTACCTGTATCCTGCTCACCTGGTTCCCTGCAGAGCAGTTGAGCTAGTAAGATAAAAAAATCAAGAGAAGGAATACTCCAAAAGAATGCAGAAAGTGACTCATCTAGCAAAAGACAGCGATAGGGAAAATGAGATACAATATATATATTAGACTTGAAAAGTGATGTACTTACACAATTATGTGGAAAGGTCCTCCTAGGATGGTTTGTCCAAAGTATTTTGCTGCTCCAACTCTAAGGATATCTGGGATCTAAGAGAGACATCCTATTGACTTTAGGATTCGTACGGATTCCATTATACTATTAAATGTCATGATAACTGCCAATATTCAGACAATCTTGGGGTCTTACATCAGCTTGATGAAGCTGGATCACAGCTTGATTGCTATATTACTTTAAAAACAGTATGATTGGGTCCCTCTCGGGGTGTGATAGAGATTGCTGGAAAGTCTAAGAATGCTTGGGCAGACTGAGAGACTTTGGTATGTGGCAAAGAGGTGCTGAAGCACAGAACTGTGAGCCAGAAGTTCATAAGGATTACTGAAAAGAGACCAAATAGCTGAGCCTCAGAAATGAAAACAAAAAAGACCTTCTTAGTGAATCAAAGGACTTTGATATAATTCTCACTGTGTTAGTTGTAGTGTAGCCCCACAGTCCTCACTAAACACCGGAAGAAGGACCTGTCCTACTAGAACATATATGGGCCAAGAGAAAGATGTTTACAAGCCACATTTCATTTATGTTCTCCCTAACACTTTCATCTGAGTTTTCTCATATAAAAGTTTCATTCTTCTATTTCATATTAAAATAAAATCAAGCAAGAGCTGTATTTATTTTAATCTAAAAACTTTTACCTTTTTTTGAGAGAGTTCATGGTAAGGACAACACCTAAACATGTCCACTTCAGAAGTCTGTTTGAGTAAGACTCTGTTATAGGTCCATACAGTCACTGATAGCCAATTAGATAAAAACTTTTTTTGTGTACACACAGAGATTACTTCACCCAGCACCTCTAAACACGTGAGTGTTGGATGAAGAATCTCTAAGACTCTCATGCAACAGCTGAAATTCAGCTGTACCCACAGATTGTGATAATGGGAACTGTGGCATTACCCTGTAGATAGTATTTGAGAGCATGGCCAGTCCTTCCAATTGCTTTTTCCACACCTTTAGTCTTTGTCACAGTCTCTTGTTTCATCCAATAGATACTGTCAACAGTGTTGCCATAGATGTATATCAAAGCACTTAGACTAAGTAAATAACCCCTACCAAGTTGTGAGCACAAACTTATGTTTGTCTAGTAAGTAAAATCTGTCTTGATGAAACTCAAAACTATATAGCTCACCGTTTCTCTTACCTCAAGGATCAAAATTACTACAGCTCCAATGACCGTGATCAGCTCCCCTACCAGCCTCAGCTCATCCTCATATGTCACATATGATTCCTGAAAAAAAGGCATGAATTGAAATTTAAATTAAATTCCAGAGGGAGTGAAAGGAAATTTAAAAAGAGGATGGGGGAAAAGAAGGTCCACTGTAAGTATAATAAACATGACTAGGCCTGACAAGGCCACAGGAACTGGCCCAAACCCCAGCAACAGAGAACCCCATGTTCCTCACTGACAAAGATCAGCTGGCAGAAAGAGAGGAGGAGGACAATTGCAAATAGCTGGGAACTGGGAAAGACTTGGACTTTCCAGTTAAGTAGGTTAGATGAGAATTGCCCAATGCTGCCTATAGGGCCCTGACTCCTATACACACAGTACCTGCAGCATTTTCTGGACATAGATTGTATTGTCTCTGGTGCTTGTTTTGTTGCCTGTTCGGGGTTTCAGAGGTCGGTAGACGCAGCACATAGTGAAGCAGACCATGTAGAGTATATAGAATAAAGCCAGGAAACAGAAATAGGGACGACCATACATATTCCACTTCAGGCTCACCAGCTCCTTCACAGGTGTTAGGTCCAAGATCTGGCGTGCCTGAGAAAGACAGAGAGAAGGTATTAATTGCCATAAGGACACTTGTTATAAGCATCATTCACACTGTTTCCTGGGAGAAGGTTAACGAACTATTCTTACCTACTCTATTCAGCCTTAGGAAGCTGAATTTATTTTGCAAAAATAGCATGCTCAAGTGGTTTTGGATTTGCTTAGTCTGCCAATAAAGAGCTTTGAGAAAAAAAAAAAAAAAAAAAATCCTGCAGAGACCAGCTTTTGAGTACCAGTGGGAAGAGCAAGAAAAACATGTTAGATACTAGAATAAGTTTGTTGTTTGTGTAGGCATTTAAACACTTGAGACAGACCTATAATCTAGGTCCATAAATATAAATATATGAGGATGTGTGACAGCAAATAAAAGGTATTGTTTAAAATAGCATTTGATAACATCCCTTATGAAAGATCCCATTATATTTTACAAGGCTATCTGCAGAGTATAAGATACATACATACTAAGGTTGGAGTAACTTTATAGTGTCAGAAAGTTTATTAATCCTGTGAATGCTAGGGATTCAAACACATACAAAACTACTACTATTCATTAATTGTCTTTTAATGTAACTGCAATCAATTTTGAAGAATATCTTGTGTTAAGCAAGACAGCACAATGCACTCTATAGCAGACACTGTGCAAAATATGCATCATTATTAGCACACTTTGGATTCTATTCTCAGTTACAGAAAAAAGTTTCTGTACAACCTTGAGAAATTCACTTAGATCTTTTTTTCTTCTCCAAATTGGTGTTCTGCATTTACACACATAAGGTAACATTGGTTTCAACAGCTATTTCTATTAACTTCAGCAACATTTGTGAAACTCTTAATCACTGGGAAACATCTCAAAAGGTCATTTAGATGATTAGCTCTCTTTGGAAAACTGACACTGCTATTACCTTAATTTAGCAGGCAATTAAAAGGACCTTGGAAAGAAGGAGACGTAAGTCAAATTGGCACGAGTGGGTTACCTTAAAGGAAAACTTCTTATTGCACTCCAGATGTCTTCCTTCTCTTGCTACATTGCCCTTTTTCCTATTAAGTCAGCCAAAGACAGATTGCTCAAAGTGCAAGGATTATGTATGTTTCAGTAAATGGACTCTAACAGAACTCTTTATAGCCTAAGAAATAACCTAAGGGATCAAAACTAAGTGAGACATGATGAACCTAATTAGATAGTCTTAGATGTTCTGTTTTCTGTAAAAGTCAGTATTCTAGATTTGTTTGCATAGGAGGGGAAATTTCATTTTCAAAGGGATGATATAAGTTTGAACCTTACTATAATCTTCCTGTAGTTTAGTTCCCTTCTATTTTTTCCACTTTTTATCTGTGTGTCAGAAAATATATCTTAATACCTATTTGTATGTCCCCCCCTTAATAAAAGAGGAATCTGACTGGGACTAGAGATGTTCCTCTAGCCCAAAACTGAACTGGGAGGGTATGATAGTATGGGATGACATATAACATCCTTCTAGAGGAGGCAACAAACATTTTGGGCCGAACATGCATCAAATGCAAAAAAGACTTACCAGTTATGCATGCAAAAATTGCAATTGCTCATAACTGAGAACATTTTGGAAAATAAAAATCATAATATCTGATGGTATTTAGGGACAGCTTATCCTCTGAAATTAGGAATCTTGGGTCTGCATGCACTATATGTTTTGGGATGAGATAGAGGCACAATATTCTACTTTCTTTTAGGATAACGATCTAGTTTCTGGACAGCTTCTAAGGTTCTGTTTATTGACATAGAGTTTCCCCTGAATTTCTATATGTATCACCACACATAGAAATTTCAAGGATTTTTTTTTTATTTAAAAAGTGTATGGGAGTTACATAGACTTCCTCCACACTGTGCAAAGCTCTCTAGTGGATGAAACTTCTGTTAGAGAAGATTGACTAAATTTCTGGTAGACGGAAATAGTACAGGATGTGTAGAATTGTGCTAATTAAAGTGTCTTCTGATTCATTTCCTGCCTTATTAGGATTATTTAAGGTGATTACAACTGATAGGGTAGTGTACGTTGAAAGTCTAAGGAGATCTGTCTAAGCATGCCATTAAACTCTGCTGTTGTTATCTCAGTGAACCCTTCACAAGTTTTTGAGCCTCCAGCAGAGATAATTCACCCATTTTGAGTCATAAACTGGACAAGCAATGTCATTAAATGAAGGGAATAATAATAATGAGTGGTTTTAAAATGCACTGCAATTTAGGATTTCTGAACATAGTCATGTCTCACAGGGACACTGTGGGTGTTAATCAGTATCACAGTTAAAGAAAGCTACTTCTAGAGCTACTCTAGAGGTACTTGTTACTGATGCCTTTGAGTTTGGTGAGAGAACCCTTTACTGAATCAAAAATGTCATTTCCTGTAGCTTGCTCATACTGAGTTCTATTAATCATCTGCAAGTTTCTTATCTCAGAAGAAACTATATATAAAGCATCAGATGTACTAAGACCATTAATAAGTTTGTGGATTTCACATGGTCCCTGAAGCACAAATTCCTTGCTCTATGGATAATATAAAAGAGTTTGAACCTTCAGGCTCATTATTCTTCTCCTTTTACAATCACTATGAAGTGCACAGAGAAAGCATGTTGTGCCCACAGTACCTCTCTCTTCTTGGTTGAAACAATGAGCTCAAGGAATGACTGATCTTCAGCCCAGGAGTCAATCTCTGTAAGATCATAGAGCACAGTGGTCAAGGGGCCAAAGGACCAGAGATTGTGCTTCCGCTTCTGCATAAGGTATTGAAACATCTGAGGAGAAAAGAAGGGGGTCGAGTATATCAGAAGCTTTCCAGTATGTAGTGTATTTGCAATGAGAACAAATAAAGTTGTTAAAAAACCCTGAAATGCAATGTATTTTTCTTGCACTTGGTATTTGTTGCAGTTCTCATATCTTTCAGGAACAACTACAACAGGTTAAGAAGTGAAGGAACTTTTTCTGATTCCCATTTGATCATCAGCTCATGCTTGAGGTAAAGGATGTGTGATTTTTACTCTAAATTCTAAACAAATTGCTAAAGTTATTCAACATAGTTATACATCTTGACAATAGATTCTGTTAATTATATGTTGATTAGAAAAAAACAATCCTTTTATACTCTTCTACAAGTTATCAGGAAAGAAGAGTGGCAAGCGAAATGATCTTGTCCTTTGTTGATTTACAGAACAAACACTAACCACCTCTGTCTTTTTGTTGCAGGGAAGGATGAGAGCTTACATTAAATACTGAGTACTTGTCTATGCATATATGTCTGTGGATACCTGAAGAACTTTCCCATTTGTCACATTTAGGGTAATGAAATTTAGACAACAAAAACAGTAATTGCAATCAGACTTTCAAAAAATTACTTGAGATGGATCTTTCTGTTAATACCTGTTTAACTCAAATGATTCAAAAATTGGGACAAAAGATCTATTCTTTAATCACTTGTTTCTTTCTATAAGGACAAAGAAATTTCATAAAAATTGTTTTTCTGATCCTACATGAGAATTCTGGAGGGAAAAAAAAAAAAAAAAAAGGCCCTGTTAGGTATCTTCTACCCATAAAAAACATGAACAACTCCCTTTGTCTGTATGTTATTTCAAGTTCTCCTGTGTTTCCTGTGTGACTTAATCTAGGTGATCCTGCTCTGGCAGGGGGGTTGGACTAGATGATCTTTCAAGGTCCCTTCCAACCCCTAACATTCTGTGATTCTGTGAAATGTTATTTTCTTATTTTGAGTGAAGTGGCCTCAGAGCTCATAAACAGATATACCATAAACTTTTGTTGGAAGGTAAAAGCTTCAGACAACATCATTAGCTTTCCAGAAGCTTTAGTCCACTATTCGCGTGATGTTATGGTACCAAGAATAAGACACAGGGAAGATTGTCAGTTATTTGGATACTGATATGATACTGTGTGCCATTTTTCCCCTCCTCTTTTATAATGTAGAGGAAAATTCAAGGAAAGAGACAATTACTTTTTCCTCACAAGATTAAGACAGTTAAGTATAGGTGTCTTTGTATACTTACCTAAAGAAGAACTATGTAGCTAAGCCCCCATTATAATCAATGGAGATTTCATCTCCATTTAATCAATGGCCAACAAGGCATTGACTAACACCCTAGGACATCCAAAGGTATTCACGATGCCCATGTGTGGGCAGTTTAACTGAACTACTAGTGGCAGTCAATCCAACTAATATTCCAGGTTCACTGATTTTATTGATCTGTGACCATACCTATCTCTTCCCCTATGGGCTAGCTTAACTCCTTCCTCAGTGGATTTCTGAGCCTCCTTTCCATTAGCCTTTCTCATAGTTTATTTACAGTATTTCCTCTGCTTGCTTAAATGACTATAGGTTCATTGGCATTGTCCACGTGCTTTACTGAGAATCTTTGTCATGTCATTCTGTATATCACTGAGTTCATGAAAGGAAATTCCAGTTTGATACTTTTAAATACAAGAAGAAGTGATCTTACATTACATTCTGTATATGTATTCTTACACTGAGTTCCCAATCAAACTCTCTGAAAGGCTTCCAACATGTATTAAGCAAAGTGACTAACATCTCAATTATGCCTTATCTCCCATTTCTGCTCCCTATATGCAGTGTGCAATTTTTGTTTTAGTGAACATTAGTTCCAATGTTTTCCTTTTTTTCTTTTTGTTTTAAGATACTGTTAAGAATTTATATTGAAAATGACTGTCAAATTAACATATCTGGTGATTGCAGCAGAAAATAATCAGGTGTGATACTGTCATTAATCTCTGGAGAATGTTCATTCTGTAGTCCCACAGAAAGCATCTCTCTAGCAGAGACAAGCTTCTTCTAATTGAAGAAAATTCATTAAGCCACTGGAATGAAATTGTTGGCCACCATTTCCAGCCCACAGTTTTATCTTGGGTTTTTTTTAGATATTTTTGGCCCACTAGAATAAAAAAATAATTAAGCAGGAATTTAAATTTGACTCATTATTCATAGGAAACAGGAACAGCAGAAAGGAGAGGACAAGTGATTGCACAGAAGCTGAGAGTGTCAAGGGAATTGATCTATGACTTCACGGTGATAATTTTAAGCCTGAATGTGACTACACGTATTGCAGTCTATCTTTTTTTATAATAAAGGCCACATAATGTTCTTGTTGCCATCTAGTGAGTTTGGTAACTACTGCTTAACTGAAATATATATCCTAAAGATTTTTGACAGGAAGCTTGTCTTTCAGTGACTCAGATTCTCTTTGTTTTACTAAAGCCCATTTTTGTTCTTCGGGTGTCTCCTTTTCCTCTAATAATTATTGAACTTAGTGGCTACTTGAAGCTGAATTTGTCTGGAGGGAGAAACTATGAAGATATTAACATAAAAATAGGCCTCCAGGTAGAGGAAGGAGGTGCTGTTAATGATTCTAGTGAAGGAAAGGCTACAATGGAAACTCATGTCCTTAGCTGGTATAGAGGGAGGGTGAGGGAGAGGTCACATCTGTCAAACTACAGTGGCCTGGGCTGGACTGTAGTCCTTTACAAATAACTTTGTCCACCTCTTCAATTGCCTCAGAAGATATCTACTTAGAATGGATATGAACCAAATGTAGATGCTTAATCTTTCTCGTAAACTCCATAAGGAAACACTTAAATGCATTAGCTTTTCCTGTGTAAGTCCTGCTTGTTACAGGAGGCACATAAGTTAGGAGAACCAAGTGGCCCTCTGAAGGTGTTTCAGCAGCATTATAAGGACTGTAGGAGTTTACACTGACTGAATTCTCCTCCCTCTTTACTTCACAGTCTTATCTTTTCAATGAAGTAAGGACTAAACTGAGCACATAGCTTAGATGCATTAAATTTCACCTTGAGGAATGCACTCAGGAAGGAGATGTTACGAAAGCTGCAGAACCAAAATTTCAGTCAAGCCTTATATTTTTTTAGATGCCAAATATATCAACCTCAAGGAAACAGGAACTCTGTTTCCCTTACCAGTGAATTCAGTTCAAGTGTTCCTAATTATTTTCTTTTTAGATGAGGATTCTGACAAAGACTTTCGGGATGATGTTTGAGAAATGTTATACAAAAGCATTTCTTTTGCTTCTGTATCTTTCCTGACTTAATTACAACACTAATTAATTAGTCAATATTTGTTCAATGTTTTGAAAATGTGGCTGGATATGTCAGAAAAAAACAGCAACCATTTGGGCTCATGTGCAATTCTACGTGAATGAAGACTACTTTAATGTAAATTTATGGTAAATTTTCCACATACTGTGAAATTTTGTTATCCAGAATCCTAGGCCTATAAAATGCTTTTTCCTGGATATCATGAAGATTATGCCAGATAGTCAGGAAAGAATGAATTTGCATATGCTGTGAAGAAATTTGCATGTATTTTATGGATATGAATATTGAGATTTGGATGGAACCAACTACTTGAATGGCAGCAGAGTTGTGTCTGGGGGTTAAATCCAGTCTTCTCTACTTAAGTTTCAGCCCATGCCACCTGGTGAAGTCTGAGAATGCTAGGGGTAGGTTCTGTCAGTCAGATATATTTTTTATTTACCTGATAAGAAATAAGTAGTAGATACTACTTGGAGAAGTGGTAGGCAAGCTTTGCTAAAGAAACTCCTTAAATATGACAGTCTTTCAAACTAGGTTTTCACCATGTAGGCATAGTTTCCTTTTGGGGGCAAAGGGAATTAATTGTGGTAAATCAGTTCCAGCACTGTTTGAAGTTTCACAGACTGTCTGATTTAAAATGTCTTAGAAGTGTTTTTGGTACACTGTGCCTGATCTCAGAAATGGACAAAGATAAGATGTGTGACAATTTATAGAACACTGGAAAACCCCGGCAGGATTAAAGTCACATTTGAATGATGTAATTACTTTGTTTCTGAAAAACCTCCTTGACATCTGTAGTATTGGCTGACCGGTCTACCATTGAAGTTTTCTCATACAGAAGGTACACATGGCACTAACAGCAAGGTTCATGAGTATAGGCAGCTGTGACATCATCATGTCTGTGCTATCACAATTCACAGTGCTTTCACTCTTCCCAGTGGCTATGAGCATCTAAGAGTGTATAACAGAAAAAGGACTACTGGTAATAGCTTTATCAGGCACTGCCTAAAGGATACAAAAGCAGCCTCTCTATTTTAATAATGCCAACACCTACCAATGAAGTTATTGCTTCTAATTGCCATTACAAAGCAGCATTTAGAGGATATTTGCATGCTGACAAAGAAGTAGTTAGCATCCAGCTTTAGCCCACTGTCCAGCAATAATAAACAACACCAGGGAAGGGAAGAAACATTAAAAAAGACAACTATACAACAGTATTTATCCATGCATTAATGGATGTTATACATAGATTTTACCATTTATGTGTAGCATGAAGATTTATTTTTTTAATGCTATGAGTTTTCCAACCCCAGAATAAATTTAAGCAACCTCCAGTGGTCAGCTTATTCTTTTAGAAAGTTAGAGATGATGATACCACACTAATCACATTAAAAATCAAGAACTTTCCTATATAAGACTATAGCAGTGGAACTAAGCTGAAACACTCAAGCTAAAAGAGAGAAAACTCATTCTTTCAATTCAAGAATCATGTTTCTGATGAGAAATCATCAGTTTTCTAATACATGCTTTTTGTTTGGTCAACTGAAGTCCACATTTGGGAACCTTTTGTTTCTTTCTAGCCTTGCCTGGTTTGGGACACTGAGCTGATCAAAGACTATGGTAGAAAGAAACCTGTGCACCTAGGAAGAAAATTTCCTGTGACAGTAATATAGCCTTGAGTTTTTTCTAGTTAAACCAAAATAAATATGTTACAATAAAATAATTATTCATCAAGCTATATCTTTCCTAGGAACATAAATGAAAATTATGAAAATATACACAACAATTGTGTTGCTGTCTATTAATGCATGTTCTGAAACTCCAGTGAAGTAGAGACTTTTGAAGTAAAATATGTTGCATCTCCAAAAAGGTAATTTCTGAAGCCATCAAAATTAAGAAAGAACTAACTTTCAAATCAAGCCAAAGTGAGAAATCAGTACAAAGATGCTCAGGAAATATTTGTCCAGTAGATATTTCTGTCAGTTTTGAAAAGAAATCTTTAATCCCTGTACTATGTGAAGCCGGAGCCATTTTTATGTGCACACTTAACCCTGTAATTTAAAAAATGACCAAGAATTCTCTGTCAGGAGTTGTAAGAACTCTGTAACAAGGAATGGTTCTTGTGATCATCTCAACTTCTGCTGAGTCTCATAACAAACCAAACACAAAAACTTATAGACAATATTAGTTATAAAAAAAATTATTGAATGTTTACATTATCTGTTTGGATTTGTCTTTTTCAGAATCTAGGTGGAGCACAGCAATGTGGACTGCATTCCAGCAGGTCATGTGATGTGTTCATTCACAAAATCAGTACACTGGTAATAACATATCCAAGTTCCCTTATCCTATTATAGAATCATAGAATCAGAATCATAGAACGATAGGGGTTGGAAGTGACCACTGGAGATCATCACTTCTAACCCCCCTGCCAACACAGGAACACCTAGGACATCCCACACAGGAACAGAACCTGGTGGGTATTGAAAGTCTCTAGAGAAGGAGACTCCACAACCTCCCTGGGCAGCCTGTTCCAGTGCTCCATCACTGAGGTGGAACTTCCTGTGTTTCAGCTTGTGACCATTGCCCCTCATCCTATCACAGGATACCACTGAAATGAGACTGCCCCCTTCTACTTGACATCCACCTTCTGAATATTTGTAAACATTAATAAGATCTCCTCCAGTCTTCTATTTTCCAGGCTAAACAGCCCCAGGGCTCTCAGCCTTTCCTCATAAGAGAGATGTTACAGTCCCTTCATCACCCTCATAGCCCTCCATTGGGCTCTCTCTAGTATTTCCCTGCCTCTCTTGAACTGGGGATACCAGAACTGAACACAACACTCCAGATGTGGTCTCACTAGTGCAGAGTAGAGGAGGAGGAGAACACCCCTCAACCTGCTGGCCATACTCTTCTTTATGCACCCCAGGATATGATTTGCCTTCCTGGCCACAAAGGCACGTTGCTGTTCCATGGGTAATTTTTTGTCCACCAGGACACCAAGGTCCCTCTCCATGGGGTTGCTTTCCAGTGGGTCTACACCTAACCTGTACCAGTACTTGGTGTTGTTCTTCCCCAGGTGTAGGTAGGACTCTGCACTTATCCTTGTTGAAATTCATTAGGTTTGCCTTTGCCCAGCTCTCCAGTCTGTCCAGATCTTGTTGGATAGCAGCACAGCCTTCCAGTGTATCAGCTACTCCTCCCACTTTGGTATCATTCAGATGACACTAAACTGTGTGGAAGTGTTGATCTGCTAGAGGGTAAAGAGGCTCTGCAGAGAGATCAAGACAGACTAGATTGATGGGCTGAGTTTAACTGTGTGGATTTTAATAAGACCAAATGCCACCTTTTACACTTTGGCAACAACAACCCCCAGCAACACTACAGACTTGGGGAAGAGTGGCTGGAGAGCTGCTCATCAGAGAGGGACCTGGGGGTGTTGATTGACACCCAGCAAAATATGAGCCAGCATTGTGCCCAGGTGGCCAAGTAGGTCAATTGCATCCTGGCCTGTATTAGGAATAGTGTTGCCACTAGGTCCAGGGAAGTGATCCTGCTCCTGTACTTGGCACTGGTGAGGCCACACCTCAAGTACTGTGTTCAGTTATGGGCCCCTCACCACAAGAAGGACATTGAGGCACTGGAGTGTGTCCAAAGAAGAGCAACAAAACTGGTGAAGGGCCTTGAGCACATGTCTTATGAGCAGCGGCTCAGGGAGCTGGGGGTTGTTTAGCCTGGAGAAAAGGCTTAAGTACCTACTGAGCAGAAAGTAATACTAATCAAGGGAAGCTCTTTCCCCTTAGTAACAAGCTGATGCAGTGACATTGAAGGATCTGATGCTGCAGTGATCACAGATCAGTGAAGGTCCCTGTGGAAATGCTGCTATTTTGCCCCTGTACTAAGCAGAAGCAGGGCCTCTGCTCTTGAAAACATGCAGATATTTTCCCCTGCAAAAGTCAGGATTTGTGAGACTGCTCGCAGGTTCACCTCCTTTGAGGTTTGGGCATTTTCTCCTTAAAATTAAAGGTGATTCTGTGTTCGGAGTTTTACTGATTACAGACACCGATTTCCAGTGGAGTTGCTGTTACAATTGCAGTAAATTGAAGCCAACTGAAAGCAGAACTTCTTTCCTAGGTGTCTTCTACAAATGTCCCCAAAGCAGTCAATGGAGCCAGAGGGGTCATGGGCTGTGGGGTGCTCTGGGTGAGTGTGATACATGGCTCCTACTGGGATTATGTCAGATACGGCCAGAAGGACCACTAGCACACCCAGTGGATTGTGTTACCACAAAGGATCTGAAACATTGTGGGATAAATGAGAAGATTTGGGGAAAAAGGAGAGGAAATGTCATGCAACCAGAGAAAGATTCTTGCTCTGATACATGTATATCTTCTTAATGCCTAACGCGTGAAGATGCCTAATGGTTTCTAGAGCTCAGTAGCTGGATAAAAACAGAGCGCAGAGGTGTTGGAGTGACAATATCTGTTAATGAAAAACCAGGATATACGGCTTGGACTGTCAGGCACTTGGCCCAGTGCTCGGCCACAGCAAATGGGCTGAGCTGCGCTGGAATCGGCACCAGTGATATTCAGTTCTCTTCCTTGTAAAACACCGTAAATTACAGAAACAGAATAAAAAGCTTTTAAAGGATGGGCTCACTTGACAGTTTAATATAAGTGGCTGTAGGATCATTTTCTACAGATAGGTTTATATCGGGAAAGAAATTACAACTCGCTTCATATTTTGCTGTTATTGCAGTTTCCTGATGCACTTATTCGTAAGGAGCAACTTTCCAAACAAGCACTATGTGGAAGTCAGTAGGTCAGCGAGTCACTGTGGCCATCCAACTGTGTGATGACTGCCCCAACCCCTGCACTTGTGCCAGGCTGAGATGGGACAAATGCAGCTGAAGGCTCAGCAGGGCTTCTCTTAGCTCCACTGGTGAAACCAGCCTCTCTGAACAGGGACACAGCTCAGAGAGCCATGTGACATCCCCAGCCACCAGGCAAGCCTTCGTTTGCATCCTCTGTGCCTCCCGTCCTGCTTTGCTGACACAGAACTGCAGCATTGCCCTCATCCTGATACACTGTAGTTGATAAACCCATTGTCCATCTTACACTTTGGTGAAAAGAAGAAAGTCCCCACAAAATGCAATTTGAATGAACAGAAGCTATGTATGAAATTTAGCTTCTGAAGTTTAAATGATCAGTTTTGGCTTTCAGCCATGAAAATTTCACTCTTTTTTTTCAGTATTTTAAATTAGTTGATTTTAAGATTTCCATTTTTAATTCCTTCAAAACACTAATCTGAAGATGGCATGAAACAGACATAAGCCAGCTCAGTATCAATCTTTAGAGATTTTTTGGGGAAAAAAAAAATCCCACCATTCATGACAACCCAAAATATTTTTTCTTCAATTTTTCAATTGTAACATTATGCAAAAACCGCATGTGTCAATTTTCTGAATAACGATATTACATCTTCTTGGCTGTTGATACCCTAATCTTCAGCACAAACTGCTCATGATCTCTGAGGCCATAGTGAAGTAATTTGTGGTCACTCTGTGGAACTATTCATTGCTCTTCCATTTAAAATGTGGGCAATAGACTTTCACCATTTTGCCCACTTTTCTGCTGGTTTTTCATTGTAGTTAGCTTCATGGCTGAGTATGGGGAGCCCTCTGGACCAAAGTTTCAGGAATTCCAAGGTAGTGCCAAATTTAATATTAATGTCCCTGGATTTATAGCACAAGTGACAGCACTCATAATGTTGTTTATTATTACTATGTAAGAAATTTCATTAGTAGTATGAACTTGGCTCAGTGCTGATGAATGTCGGTGGAACCCTTCTACTGAGTCCAGAGGGCTTTGTATCAAATCGTATTTACATCTGAAAATGTACATCAGCTAAATACAATCTAGGATAGAAAAAGGTCAGCTTCTTTGGAAGGGAAAGGTTAAGAGAGTACATCCTTCCCTTTATGCCTTTGTGTGCACAATTTTTTAAAAGCCCATCAAAAGTAATCTTCTTTACTGCAGATTTGACCATTTCTTGTCTGCCCAGAAAACATAAAAAATTAGCTTTAGGGAAGAATATTAAGGGATATTTGTTTCAAGTGAGATACAAGGAATAAAAAGAGTTTGGTCTTGTTAATAATCTGAGTTATTTTCTGGTAGGTAAGTGCAAAATCAAAAGATCACTAATAAATACACCAGAGGGAACTGTCTGTGTGAGGAAGTGTTCAACCTTCTCAGCAAGTCCAGTAACTACCTGTTATTTCACTGGAATTTCTACTGAGTGGACTTCTTGTTCAGCGGTGCTTCAACCAGATCTGCATTTTCAATGCCTTCACTGTTTTGTCTTTAAGGAGTATTAGCTTTTGTGGTGCTTTTTTTTGGATTAAAAAAAATATTTGTTCTGATAGGTTTGTTGGCACTGTTGTAAATTGTGAAGCTTTTCCTTATACACCTACTACAATATGGAATTTATTTTCATTAGTTTAATGGAAATAGTGGTGCAAGTATGGAGTTACAAGTATGGAAACAGCTGAGCAAGTGTTGCTGCTTGCCAGGGGTGCCACTGGATTCAGACTGGGTGCTAGGGGCATTTGTGCTGTTACCATGGCAGTCGTTGTGTTGCTAGAGAATTTGTTCCTCATGCCTGACTTATATGGAGGAAACAGCCTCAAGTTGCATCAGGGGAGATTTAGGTTGCGTATTAGGAAAAAATTCTTCACTAAAAGGGTTTGCAAAGCCCTGGAACAGGCTGCCCAGGGAAGCAGTGGAGTCCCCATCCCTGGAGGCATTTAAAAGATATTTAGATGTAGCGCTGAGGGACATGGTTTAGTGGTGACCTGGCAGTGATGGGTTAATGATTGGACTTGATGATCTTGAAGGTCTCTTCCAACCAGAATGATGCTATGATTCTATGCATTTGATTTGTATCTGCCTTGCTGGAAGTGAACTCTTCGTCTTTTTGTCCTGCAGTTTTGGTTACGTTACCCTGTCCTCACGTTTTTCTTTAGACTTAGCTCATTTATTCCATCTTTTACTGCTCCTCCCCTAGAAGACACCTCTCACCCTTTGTCCCCACCCAGGATGCTAACTGCTGATGCAATTATTATTATTCTTGCTTCTAGCAACACCTTAACTCTTCCGAATGGGATAATCAATATTCTCTTCTCATCTGGGAATGTAATGGCTGTGCTGCTCTGTAATGTCAGATGAATAGTTAAACATCGGTGTGTTTTCATCTGGTGCAATCTGAGGCTCCCAGCAGCTCCCAGCTCCTCTCTCGCGTACATAGGAATTTTTCACAAGCCTGTGCTGTACAATGACCCTTCAAGGCGGAGATTCCTTTGTCTCTTCTGTGTATCCTTAGATTAATGCTATCCATATTTGTTATGTATTAATCATTTTTATAGTCATGTCTGCATGATTATTTCTATAAATAACAACCTCAAATCTCTCTCCTATCTTGTTTACCATAGCTAATTCTTTAAGATGGGTGTCTCTACCAGAGCCGTAGCCTAAATGAACACAGATTAAAGTTATAACATAGGCTTGGTTGTAGTAAATGAGGATTTACTTGGTTCTGGTGCAAATCAAGACTTTCAAATAATCTTTTTTATCCAGTCTTTGTAAATACTGTACAGTGGTGACAAAGGAGAGGTGCTAGTTTTAGACTTAAGGGCTGTTTTGTTAGTGGCTGGCAATAAATATATAATTCCTGCTGCGTCTGCATCATCTATAAATGAAAGTCTCCTGAAGGAGAAGTCTCCAGGGAGGGTAAAGAGCTGTGAACCAGTGACTGCAGAGTGTGCCTTGGAGATACAAAGTTAGGAGGAGAAGCTGAAAATGTGATATGTCTTTTTCAGTTTGACCTCAGCCTCTAATAGTGTTTGGCAAGTCAGCGTGGCAGATAAATTGGTTCATATTAGAAAATGGGGTTGATTTATTATGAAATTGATTGCAGCCCTGTCCTGTGCTGAAGGCATTAGCGATAACAGCATCGGGTGCCTCAGCTCTTAACTAATGGGCTTCCCCCAGGCTCTCCACTGCTGCCAGGCTTTTAACTACAGCCAACAGCGTCCAAACTGAACACTTCTGCTGGTCCCTCTTCACCAATGCAAAGCCCTTCCCGGGCAGGGATGTGTCAGAAAATGCAGGCTGGGCTTTCTGAATGGGCTGGGGTGTTGGGATCCTGCAACCATCTCCTGCTCCATCACCTTTGGGCAGGGTGGGCTGAGATGCTCTGGAGGCAGATGGCATTTCCTGGAACATACAGACCTGCAGGAGTAGGGCCAATGTGACCTTTGCAACCAGCACCTTGAAATACCAAAGCATTGTGCATGTTTTACTTACAAGTTTTCTGAAAATGGAAAAAGGTTACTGGAAATATGGAAAAGTATCCACCAGACATCTTTCTCTTTCTTTTCTTTGGTGATATTGAAAAGTCTTTTAACCACAAAGCAAAGCCACCTCCAAATGTAACAAGGGAGTTTCACTACTTTTTGCGAACAAAGCCATAGTCATGCATCATGGCCATAACACAGTGGGGAATAGCCTTTCCATCTGGGGTTGGTTAAAATGCAAATGAACAAACCAAATGTAGTGTCCACTTAGACCCTGTGAAGTATTTGGGGTCTGTCTACTTTAGGAAACTCTAACCTACTCTTTAAGGTATGCCTACAGATGTAATAGGTACAAAAAAGAGTATGCCTGGTGTCAAAATAATTCCTCTTATGTTGTTGCCTTTCTCTTTGGACACTTATCCTGGGCCTTAACCTCAAGAGTAAGGGATGTTCCAGGTTAATTCACTGTAGTGGTAGTTAAGACTCTTTCAACAGTTGTGCTTAGAAATCACTGAATAGCAGCCATGAAACATTTAGTGGCTGGTTTACGCAATATTTTTCAATATTTTTGAGGGAAAAGGGTTTTCAATGATTGAAATGCCCCTTTAGACATTTTCCAAATGAAAAATTTCAATATGAAAGAACCATGTGGCTTGAAAGGAGAGCTCATTGCAAGAGAGCCTGTAATTGGACAAAACTGCAAATAAACTTTTCAAAATAACTGAAAACAAATTGATTTAGGGGATGAAGGAAGATTAAATTTTTATAAATGTTTTCCAACAGTTGCCTGCCAGTCAATCAAATATTTGCTCTCTTTTTGCATAAATTACTTTCCAGGTAGTGATACCACTTGCTATACCACCATCATGATGGCCTGTGCACCTGACAGTGACACAAAATTGTCTGGCTATGCTTTTACCACGCAATTCAGTAGCATTTTGATGTATGAAAAAACAGTACAATGTAACTTCCCTGCAGTAAGAAACAACTACACAATATAAACTTTTGCAGAGAACAGTTGTTTCTACAGAAAGCACTCAGTATCTCTTCAAACCAGCTTTGGAGATGTCTTTCTCCTTCCTATCCTAGCAAAGGGAAGGTCACATCTGGTGACAGCTGCCAAGAAGCCAAGAAATGGTAGTGTGTGTTTTATTGAAGCTAAATGTCCATGTGGCCAAGAGTCACAGTCATCTACTACACCACCTCAAATCTTCTCAAGCCAGTACCATACCCTCCTAGGGTCAACATCTGGGGCTTACCAAGGCTGCACAGCCCTATGTGCATTCATCAAGACATGTTCCTCTCCAGTATGCACGTGCTTGAGCTGAAGGCCCTGTAGCATCCATATGATTCTCATTGAAGAGGCATCCTGGGAAGTGTTCACCACAGATGTGCAAAGTGCATCTCTTCCCTCACACCAACTCCAGCAGCACCAAGCAGATAATACAAAAATATGAGCGAGACAGCTGGGATCCCCAGTAATTTTCCAGGTTAATTTTTATAGGGTAGCACTTTGGCCTGAGAAGCAGTGTGAATAATTGTCTAATATGTCCCTTTTTCAGACTTCTGAAAAATTTTATCATTAACACCTCCAATTAGCAAAAATTCAAAGTCTGAGGTGTTTGTTTGATTTAAAAGGTTGTAAATTTTGGATGCAATGTCAGAGAGTAAATTTTACCACACAGCTGAGCTGTGGACTAATTAAAAGACTACCCCAGTACACTTCTCACCCAATGCATCTCAGATTTGTGACAGCCTTCAACAAAAGTCATGAATTATGCCATGCACACCATATGCAATCTATTGATCTCTCTGGGTGTACATATGCTCTGTGTGTGCCTGTATGTGTGCTACAGCCCACGTGAGTGGTGACTTCTTCACAACTGTGCACACAGATGAAAGTTTCTCATGCTGGAGAATTCTAGCGGTGCAATTAATGATTACAGTAATTTTGCTCCCTTGCCTCTGCAGGGTTACTGCTGCTGTTTAACTCCAGGCTTCCTGGAAGTCAGAGGTGGACATTACACATCAGAGGAAGAGGATTCCCCTACTCAAATGGCTCTGGTGCACAGAGGTGAGATTTATATATCATTGTGCTGTTGCTTAGATCCTGATCAGGGTACCCTGAGCCATGCCTTGTGGACTTTGTTGATTCTGTGTAATTTAAAGTGAAAAACAGGGAAAATATTCATGTTTGTATTACTTGCCACCATGCATTGAGTGGTCTCATACCCTTCTGGCTTGGGAGTCAATATTTTGTGGTCAGAAACATTGTCCTCCTTGGTACTGCACGTGACACAGAAAATCAGGATGTCTGTAAGCTGACTTGTGCATCCCAGAGTGGTGTGAAATGGCTTTCTGCTGGCCGGTATCTCTTCCTAAGGCAATGACTGCAAAGGACAAGCTTCTCTCAACCATTAGCAAAGCAAGCATGTAAAGTGCAAAAGGGCAACTGGGGGTAACCAGGGGAAAGCGGGAAATGTATCAACTAGATTTAGCTAGTGAAACCCAAAGGTGAAATCTCTGAAGTTTCATGGACCAGTTTCATTTTTCTTAATCATTCTCATTCTGGCTGTTGACATCAGTGGATTTGGCACTAGATCAACAGAGAAACAGAGGGACAGTTTCCCCCCCCCACACACATGCAGAATTAGAGATTCATACCAAGATAGATGAGCTAAATTTAGATGAGAGGGAATTTCTGTTTGAGAGTGTTCGTGTAAAAGGTATTATACAGTATTAGGCTTGAGTGAACTCCCAGTGTAATAAAGGAGAATTGTATAAGCCTGGCAGGAACATATCACTAGGACTTTGTTTTGATGAAAAAATGCTGGAAACATACACTTAGCTTTCCTACTGGTTGTAATTATCTGGCTTATTGATCATGGTGTTAAGGTATCTGATGGGTAGGGTGTGAGCAAGGATCAGGTTCAGTCCATGAATTAAAGCTGCAGAGTGTCAGCTCTAATTTACATGCACACGGTTTGAAAATTGTCCTTCTGCAACTGCACAGCTCCCTGGGATTGACATAGATAGGCAGCATATGAAGCCTGTGCAGCAGGAATGGGGGCACCCGGCACTTGGCATTGCTGGTCTGTATTATGCAAATATCCTGGTTACGAAAGAAGGAAATAAGGGCAGAATAAACTGGGGGGTCTGGTCTCTTCTGCAGGCACATGTAAAACCCTTGGTGGCAATAATGAAGTTTGCAGACTTGTGGAAAGGGGGACAGGCTCCTCAGCTCTGATTTTAGTCCTATAAATGTGCAATACCTTGAAGGAAAGATATGGTGGTTACTGTGGTTCACACACAAGGCTTTGCACAGCAGGGGCATCTGTGCAGCCTGCCCAGTAAAATATGCTGTTCCATGTTCTCCAATACCACGACCAGAGCCAAAGTACAAGAACCAGCAGTTTCAGTGAACAGGGCTCTCATTAACATATCATTATGCTTCTGGAGACAAGCCTGTCCCTTCTGCTGCTGAGCTGTTAGATAAGGGAGGAGACAGAAAGAGAAGCAGGAGATGATACCCTTATGGTTGTATTTTGTATCCCATAGTGCACTGCTGTCCTGCATGAACAAAATAGGAAGAGGAACCAGCCCATCCCCTTCGGGCAGTTCACCCTTTACCCCAGGCACTCACTGGTAGAGCTGGGTTACCCCTCAGCTGAAGGCTTTTCTGTAGGGTTTCCAGTGAGAGCCTGGTAGTACAGTGTTTCTGGGAAGTCCCAGCCTTGAGCAAGTAGGGTTGCTGCAGCTTTGTCCCCAGCTGCCCCAGTGCTTGCTCTTCTTTCTCACCCTTGGGACCACCAACCTCCAGCTGATTGCCACGCTCCTCTTACTCCTTCTGACTGGCTGAAAAGACAGGGGAGGAGGAAAGGGAATGGTACCTGAGGCACAGGGTGTCTTACTAATACTCTGCCATTTACCAGATGCGGTATCATCCCATCCAGGAGATGGCTGTATATCAGTGGAGAACAATATTCCATCAGGGTACACATTTCATACCTAACTGCTCTGCAGGGAAGATGTGGAAGTCAATTAGCTGTGACCTGCTCAAAGGTCCTCAGAAAAGGTGTTCATTTCACTAAGGGCAGTGACAGAGCAGACCTGGAATCCCACCCCACTCCACTGCTGTGCTTTGACTTTTACCATGACTGCTGTGCCATTTTCTGTCCGTTCAAAAGCATTTATTATGGACTTATTTGTGTATATCTTGGCATTTGAGATGTGTCAATCTGCTAAAACCCAAGTGGCAACAGCTAATCGCAGTTAGTTTTATTTTCCACAGAACATAACATGAAAGCATATGGAATAGCATAACTTACTTTCTCATGGTCAGTTCTGAAAAACAAAAAGCTAGCAGGAGACACTGTCTCTGGTCCTTGCTGTAAACTCCAGGGATTCTGTACTCATAGATATATGAAATGAACTAAAAAAAAATCCCACCCTCCCATCATTATTCCTTTCAAAAAATGGCAACACCAGGTTTTCTTCTCACCTCTGATATCTTGAGAAAACACTGCTTTCAAAAGTGAATGATTTTTGCCGGGTCCTTGAAATTTAGTGCCACTCATTTTGGATTTGAAATCTCTCTTTAAAGATTTAGAAATGGACATTTCAATCCCTAGACCCTAGAGGGTGTGCAGAGTGGGTGTTATATTGTATTCATTGAGAAAGCAGACATATTCACCTGTCCGTCAAAGGCAGAGGACTCTGTTGTCTTGTGTGTGTATTCAGTACACTAAGCAAGAGCTGTAAGCAGTATTTGCAAGATTTCCAACATCCTTCCTCAGCGAATTCCTTATGACACAAATCTTTTCTATCATAATTTACATTTCACACCTGTTTTCCCAAATCTTCAAAGTCAAGAGGACCAAATCCTTTCTTTAGCAATACTACTATGAAAGCTACTGACTCATAGGAATAACCAGAGTGTAGGATTTGGCTTAACTTCTTGGCTTGATGCTGATGTAACATCTCATAGCTCTTTTTTAGGTGTTTCCTATTGTCATGGCAACTCTGATCAAAAACTTTTTCCATGAATAGCCCTGTCAATTGCAATACAAGCTCCTGGGTGACTACAGCCTGCGGTTCCGCTCCAGTGTGATTTCACAAGCTCCTCTTGCTTGACCTTTCATCTCCTATCTTTCCCCAGATCCCTTATTGCTCAAGCTAGACATATATCTTTTGTTTTGCAAGAAAGCTTTAAAAATCCTTGTAAGTGATAACTAACAGCCAGATCTTGCAGCTGACTTCAAGGAGCAAGTTGCCTTAGTAAAGATTACAGGCTATAATAAGCACCTCTCCTGCACAACAGAGCACGGTCCTTCATAAATCCCTATGAGCACTGGCTCTAGCAGAGCCTTGAACTCTGCACCTCCCTAAAGCTTCCCTATAGCACAGAGGAATAAGCCGAGCTGTCGGGAGAGGTGGACTTCGTAAAGGGGATCCCACTTGTGCAAACAAAGCCCATGGCCCATTCCCCCACCGTGCTGTGGAGGCTAAGAGAGATACCACACCTGTCACCAAAGCCTGATACCACCTTGCTGGCTCAGCTCTGGGGCAGCAGAGGGAAGAATCCGTACTGGTCAAGGCTGCTAGATTTGGCTTTTTGTATCTGATTTGTTTTCTAAGGTGTTTGAACATCCGTATGGGAAATTGCAGCTCTGTGGAAATCAATAAGAGTTTTGCCCTTGGCCTTCTACAGGTCCAGGATTTCACCAGGTATCTCTAAGGTATCAAGCTTACCAAGAGCTGAAATAGCTCAGCAGAAAAAAAAACACATTTTGCATATACATCACACCTGAAGTCAGTATTATTATCCTCAGACAGGGAAAATAAGGCAGGGAGAGGTGAAATCTCATGCCTTAAGGTCAGCCCATCACTAACCCCAGGAACAGAAGAGAGGTCTCTGGAGTTTCTCCTCCCATGTGCGAGCCACTGCTACAATTTATTTTTTTAATAACTTGAAAAAAAAAAAAAAAAAAAAAAAGAGGTAGGAAGGAAGGAGGAATAGAAATTACAGGGATAAAAATCCTTCTTTATATATACATATATATTATATATATGTTATATATATATATATAGTTTTGTCTTGTATCTTCAACCCTGCTTTAAATAAAAACTCACAGACTTGTCAGTTTCCATCAGGCAAAATTATTATTCGGCTTTAGAAAGAACATCTTGCCAAGTGTTGCAGTTCAAAAATAAGTAAAACAGCTCTGCCAAAATGCAGCAAATGTGATTACACAAAGCCAAGAAGACCATAATTAGATCATTACCATGGAAACAACCTAATTACATGTGTAATGCAGCAAGGTCTGAGCTGCGTATCTGAATGTGTTTTGCTATTGTCTAGCAGGGCCATAGCACTGCCGTTTGCCTTGTGTTATTAAGCCACCTTGATCATTTTGGATCGGGTTTTCTTGGAATAAGTCCCCCTCCCCATTATGGAAAGAATTAAACTGTGCATGAAATGACTTGAACAAGACTGCCTGAGGCTCGGCACTCTGTGCAGGCAAACGGGATCCTGCCTGCACAACTGACAGGGCTAGGCAGCCACAGCTTGACTGAACTCTCTTGCACCAGGATCTGGAGCTCCCCAGCCTGCAGCCCCTTAGCCACATCCAGAAGTTGGCATTTGATCAGTAAGTGCAGCCCTGGAAAAGAAAGCCGAGCTTTCTGGAGACTTGCTAAAGGTCGTCACCTTCCTCTGCCTTGTATTAATTTTTCCATTGCTGCACTAATTTACCACCGGGACGGTGCTCAGTGGAGATGGCATGTAATGGCCAGGCAAAGGCACCCAGGGCTTTCTGTGTACTGATCCACATGTTGCTTTTTTGCATAGCTGGACTATATTGTGGAAATCAGGGTTAAGCAGAGCTGGGGTTTGATATTGTCTTACTGGTGGAAACCAAATTGCTCTTGAAGGACAGTGTCGTGGCTCTCATTTTCAGGCAGGAAAAATGAGGCAAGGTGAAAGGCCACATTTGTAGCTTGGAGGACCACAGTAGAATCATGAATAAACTATATATAACCCAAAGTAATTTCAGAAAGTAAAAGCCAGAATCGTGCATACATGGTTGCATGCCTTGCAGCATAAAATTAGACGCACAGGGAGAGACAAGGGAGTCACTGATGAAACTCTGCTATTATCTCCACGGGCCTACAGCCCACTGTTCTTGAATCATGTGGTTGTAGTAGATATGACCCACAGGGTATATACACAAAATGATGGTAAACACTGTCACCCTTTCTGATGCACATTGAATTTCTGTGCCCATTCTGCAGTCAGGCTGGATATACCTCACTCAGCAGGAAGGGAAGAGGATGTCTCATTAGCTCAGGGGACTGTAATAAGGCAAAAGCCAACGAAACTGTCTGGCAAACCTACTGCTTCTGCTAATTAATGAGGAGAGATGGTCGCTGGTCCAGCTGCAGATGTTGCTGTGAATTATACCATTGCTATCTCTGCCAACGAGCTCTTACTGCAGCTAGCACATCTCCAGGTGTTCTTGCCACAACAGTAGTCCCTGCTGTTCATTTTGTTCCTTTCCAGGGAAAATAAAATGCTTCCTTTTGATGGGGAGAAACGCTGATACTGAAGAGTTTTTCAAGTCCAGACTGAAGAGTTTTTCAAGTCCAGACTCCACTCCTTTAATTTCTTCTCCTCTTGCACTGGTCCCACTTTCCTTCTCTGGTTTGTCCTCAAATTCTCTTCATTTTCCATTCAAATTGCTTTCCAAACCACAGAATAAGGCTCGAGAGAAGTACCTCGAGTGATGCCGATTTCCTTGCTTTCCATGCCATGGCTTTTCCAGCCATGAACTCTAAGAGGATAGCTTGAGGGAGATACTGAAATCTCTTCCTGTCCCACCTCTCTCCTTCTCCCCCAGTGGAGCCATTCATCCTGCCAACACTGGCATCAATGCAGACCTGGCCTGTGCAGGGCAGCTCGCCCCTCGCTGGCTATGCCCAGGCTGTTTTTCTCTCTCACATGTATTGTACAAGCTCATGGAAGTTCACTGGGTAAAGCCTGATGTTCAACTTTTGTGCAAAGTCAGCAGACTGAAAGAAAAGAAGAAAAAACCCAACCCCCACCACGTTCTCCAGTTTTGCTCCGTATGCAAAACCTGTCTGTACAGCTCTGCTGAGTGCCGGTGCCCTACTTTTATCCCTAACATAGCTCAACTAAAAATACACTGAGATTTCAAGCAAGGTCCCTGCTGCGAACTGTCTGAGCAAGCAGGCACTGCTGCAACCCCAGCCCTGGTGCACTGCAGCCTGGACAGTGCTATGCTCCCAGCACAATTTACACCAGCCCTTGGCACTGACTGGGATGAGAAAAAGCCAGCAATCTTGAGAAAATCAATACCCCTTCTTCCCATCAACTCAGACAAAATGTCCTGACATGGTGCTGCAAGAAAAGAACTGAAGAAAGATATGAGATAACTTAAGAACTGCTCTCTATTGTTACAACTATTAGTGTTATTTATAACACAGTAGTACTGAAGAAGCTGTGCTGGTATAGAGGGTGACTTTAAGCAGGAACATCTGGGGTTCTGCAACAGTGAAACCATGACTGAACTTCTTAATGCTAGATGTTGTATATACTTGCTTTACGTGCTTAAATAGAAAAGAGATGACCATGCTATTTCTGTCTAATCCGTGTGGTCCTGAGAAAGCATGATAAATAAAGGTTAGTGGAACCCAATTTTAAAAGCAGGGGAAACTAATAGAGATGATTTGTTTTGAAGATAGTGTCTATAAATTCTTCTGGCCTGGAAAAAGTGACTGAATTTTACCATCTGGCTTCTCAAGTTACGCTAAACAATGTTTTTCACAAGAGCATGATTTTTTTAGAGGGCTTCAGTTTGAAGCCCACTTTATCTGTCTTCTGCTTAATTTTCCATTGCATGAGAGGGAAAAGGGAAATTATTTGATGACACCTATGGCTTATTTGCAAATAAGGATGCACATATGTGGGTCTAATTTATTTAAGGAATGTCCATTACTGCTATGACAAGTCAGCCGTTTTCACATGTGGGCATTAAACTCTCGTGTACTTTGCACAGGGCTGTTCTCTGGTCATCATGGGAGGAGACCCCAGATGCTCCAGCTGTGGCAATGTTTATCTGATAATCCTGTGAAATGGGTAAATGTGGCACTTGGTGCCTGCTGGGGGGGCACAAATCTCAGATGTGTGTGTGCTGCTGGCCCCCAGCGCTGCCCACAGCTCACGTGGAGCCTCTGCTCACAGCAGGCTGGGGGCCTGAACAGGGTCCCCTTCCTACAAAGAGGTCTGAGAAGTTATGTCTGCTCCTTGCCTGGTGCTGCACCCCCTCCATCCCCCTCCTCCTTCCTCCATCAGGATTTTTCAAGGGAAAGAAAGACATTTTGCCTGAAGTCTTGCAGCAATTCCTTGTTTAGGAAGGGGAATCAGTGTCTGAAAAACAGCCTGATGGACAGTGCACTTCCCAGGGCACCCCCTCACTGTTGCAGAAAACACCTATGATGCAACTCCCTGGCAGACTAAATCATGAGTAAAAGCCTTGTAAAATCCATACAGGTACATTCATTTAATTTAGACTTCAGGAAGCTATTGCATTTTTTTTTCCTATTAAATATTAATTCCCTTTAAAAGAGTACTTTTGAGCTGTTTTGAGAACGCAACTGGTACTCTAATGTCATCTAATTAATTAAGAATTTCATACACATATGTATTAACAGTCTGCTATTATTGCTGAGGACATTTCACTGGTATTTAAATATATTGAACCAAACATGATTTGCATTTAAATGGCAATGATCCGTACGGCTTCCTGGAAAGGCACAGCTGGTAGATGAAGTCTGACTTTGCCTCTCTGACCTCAATGTCCCAGCAGTATGCCAAGGCAGCTCAGCTAGGATTTCACTCCATAAATTGAGAAATCCAAGGAAATAGCAGAGTTTCTCCCAAAACACAGTACAGACAAGGTACTTTGTGAGTCCACTGGTGACAAGCGCAATCTTATCAATTGCTGACATCCTCATTAACCATGTCACATCTCTTAGCTGCTGAGCTGTCTTTTCTCCCCTGCCTTGTTGATTCTTTTGACGTATTATTTCACTGGAGATGCTAACAGGACCCCTGTAATATCTAGAGTTGAAGATGCGGACACAGAGCTGGCGGGAAGTAAAGACAGAGGCCACAACTTTGTCCCTTGACTCCAAGTCCCTCTTGACTGAGGTGGCTACCTCAGGAGGGCTCTGGTGCATCCCCATCTTCTTATGGCCCGAAGGATGTGTTAGACAGCTGGGGAGAAAAAGGGTGCAGAAAGGAGAAGATGGGATATGGGGGTTTAACCAGAAGTGATGCAGCTTCAGAATGTGCTCTTCTTTAAGAATGACCTCAGTTGTTTCCATTTCCAGGATGACTTCCCAGCACTTACACATTACTCTTCTACTTGTCTAATATAGTTCACATCGATTTTTCCCCTTACTCTCTGCTGACTGTACAGTCTGAAACACCAAAGACCTTAAAGTCAAGGTCAACTTTCTATTCCCTGAGTAAACAAGCTGAAGAGAACAGGAGAGAGGGAACAAGCACTTGTGCCAGCAGATATACTCAGAAAGCTATGAAATTAATATATTCCTTCTAAAAATCTCTCCAAGGAAGAAGGCATACAAAAGATTAATCCTTTCAGTCTGCAAATTCTGCATTAAATAAAATCCTTACTCCTGAGGAATAAACGTGAAGAGGAGGCCACTGTGTGCGTGACCAAAACAAAGCCATTCTGTAATGTTTAGAGTCAAACACGAAGTTAAACACCGTGTAGTCAAGGTACAAGGAAGCATTAAAAATTGTTTTCATTTTGCTAGTGCATTTTTCCCATGCACTGAATACTTTTATTTCTCATCACAATATCTAAGCATTGATTCCAGTACAGGGAATTCACAGTGCTGTTTTTGACCAATTAATGACTCCATAAATTACATTTACCCACTTGTAATTAGAAGCAAAGTTATGCAGCAAATGACTGGCTGCTTATCTGCGATTCGTGGACTCTCTTGAGCCTGCAAATTTGGCTGGAAACTTGGTAAGAAGTTATTTTGGCTAAAGATTTTGGATGCTTCTCACTCGTGTTGAGCTGAAATATGAGTTCAAGTGTTTTGGGGCTTCTGCTTTGGGTTTCTTCCAGGCAGAGAAATGGGTCAATATGAAAATAATTTTATAGCAAGGTGGAGATACAGAAGCTGCCACACATACCTGAGACCCACCCAGACCTAATGCTGTCACCAGCAACACTTTTCACACCTCAAGCAAGGGCAGCCCCTGCACAAATACACGTAGACACAACCCTTGTGAACCTCAGCCCTATCTCTCAAAGACAGAGGTTGTTTTAAAGCCCAAAGTCTCTGATGCTTTATGATCTTTCTGATATTTTTCACTGAAATGGGATAATATGAATACGGTAATAATTGCAACCTGATGTTCTAGTTCTTTTCAAGCAGTTTGGAAACAGAGGGCCCCAGCTGGAGCTAGTAGCATGGTTTGGGGACAAAACAAATTATCTTATGCAATTTGGTTCACCTATTTTCAGTGCTAGTATAATTAAATGAGACAGAGTCTACAGGGAGAGGTAATAACTTTTATTAGAACAAACTGATAGTTTAGGAAAAAAAAAAAAAGCAGGTATGTTTTCAGGCACACAAACCCTTTTTCAGGCTTGTATGCCAAAAAGCTTGTCAGTGTATCAGCTGGTCCAACAGATGATATTACTTTTCTGTGTAAATACTGCTTCAGTCATATCCTTAAATAATAATAGCTACAATAACACCACTAATATAATTAAAAGCAGCTGAGAACGATTGAATATTATTTCACAGCAGAGCTGGAAATGAAGTTTCCCAAAAATAGCAGGGTGGAGCTATGCTGCAGACAAAAAACTATTTGTACTTTTCCCTTTATCTTTACCCTGTAATTCTGGTTTTACTTACACCAGTATAAATGGAGTGGATACCAGCACCACCCCCTTCGGATTTTGCATACATTTTCAAAACAGTCTTACCACCTTGTAAATCGTGTTTCTAATGCAGAGGATAAAAGTAGGTCATCCATTTTCTCCAACATCCTGCTATCTCGGTAACATTAACTGAAAGGAACAGTGTATGCACATTTTATCTGGCATCACCGTCACTGTATTCCATCAAATTATGACCCTTTAGTCTTGCCATTGGAGCAGTTCCTGGAAAAAGCCAATCATGTAAATGATGCACAGATAAGAAAGAAAAAAAAAAAGAAAACCTCCTCAGGTGGAAAATGTATTGGCAACAAGCCAGCTTAGTTTTCCCTGATGTTGTTTATTTTCATATTATGTTTTTAAAGCAAATTTTCCCAAGACGCCTCACAACCGACTTCACATGCAGATGCAAATAGAAACAATTTGTACATCGCAGTAAATCTTAAAAGTAGCAAATCAAGACTTAAAAGAAGGGAGTCAATCAGGCAAGGTAAGAATTAAAGAATGATTAAACAAAACAATTTTGGAAATTGAGCTATTAGAATTTGTTCTCTGTGTGAGAGCAAAACATGCTTTCAAAGGGCAAGAATAGCAAGGAGTTCTTGCCTAAAGGATTAGGTTGGACGTAGAAAAAATGTTGTTTAGTGAGAGAAGTAGGAGACAATAAAATATGCAAGGCAGAGGCTGGAGATTGAAGAAAGCTGGGAAAAGAAACAGGGAGAGAGCTGAGGGCACATGTGAAATGGCACTCATCTCCAGAGGTTTGGCGAGGTTTAGGTTAGACATTAGGAAAAACTTTTTCTCTGAAAAGGTTTTTAAGCCCTGGCCCAGGCTGCCCAGGGAGGTGGCGGAGTCACCATCCCTGGAGGTATTAAAAAGACATACAGGTGACATGCTGAGAGACATGGTTTGTGGTGGGACTGGCAGTGATAGGTTAATGGTTGGACTCTTTCATCTCGAAGGTCTTTTCCAGACAAAATGATTCTATGTTTCTGTCATCTGGGCAATGCTGTGCCATGTCCAACACCGATAAAAGCTGGTACCCTGCTCTGCTCCCAGCTGTCCCCAGGGACTATTGGGGTGCCATGATTTTAATACACAACTGCTGCAGGTGTTCCATGCAGGATTCCAGTTTCCTCTTTTTTACTTCTTTTTTTTTTGAAACAGTGTTTCCAAGCCTGTAGTTCTCAGTCGCCAAACAGAATCTCAGGCTCCGGCAGTCTGGGAGAGAGTATGCTGCTGACATGCTCAGAAATGCTCCAAGACACCCAAAATAAGCACTGCCAATGTTTATTTCTAAACATCAGAGAAACAGGGGAATAGAGTAGCACTTTGACTGTTTTGATTTGGAAACATTTGTGCAGATTCAACACTTGTCTGCAGCACCCTTCTGGGATGAAACTGCATAGGTACAGCAAGTGCCAAAAGTGCAGACAGAGAATTTGGAGAGGAAATTCCAAAACTCTGTGTAAGTTTGAAGAATAGCCATTTCAAAGAAGTCTGATAAGGCAGAAAACTTGTATTTGAGATAGCTCCCTCCGTCCATAGCTGTAACACTCATAGGAACCTCATGTGGTTGTTGCTTCTTAACAAAAAGCCAGTAAGACTCACATAACCTTCATTAGCATCCCTATATAGAAGTGGACGTACATGGAAAATGAGTAACAAGGACAGAGAATGCCTTTGGAGGAGTTTGTTACTATGCATTTAAAAACACAGCATTGAGGGGTCACTCCAACATCATTTGCAAAGTTCTGGAAATGTTGTTATTTATCCAGTGCATGCCGTTCTCCAAACCCATCCCAACTCTGCTGTGAGCAGTGGCAATGCTGCCTTGTTTGTATCTTCTGCATCTATTTCCCTTTCCATCTCTAGAGCCTGGATAATACTCATTCCTTGCTGCTGCGATCACAGTGGAAAACCCAAACTCACCCTTTTTTCCTGAAACATAATTTGTTAAGATATTATTTTTTTTAAAAAAAGCCATGACTGGTATATTTTTGTTTCACGAGAAAAAGACTGGAATTCAATAATGTAGACATGGCCTCATGGGACTAAAATCTCTGCTTCTATTTGGCCACACAAATTTAATTTCTCTTAACCCTAAACTGGAAGGAAACCGCAGTATATTTAACAGGGGTGACTGGCAGAGCTGTCTGCACTGGAGACCACAGTACAATTGCTCCAGGCTGAGAATAATAATAGAACTGGAAATTATTTCTGTATTGTGATGTCCTGGAGAAAGGCTTGTTTTTTTAAAGCAGCTACATGTGCTCTGAGTCATCATAGCTGGTCACTGAGCCCTGCGCTGCAGATCAGTCACTGCTACATCCCAGCCACCGAGGGAAATAGAGCAGTAGGATGAAAAGGGAAGAAATAAAACCAGAAGCAAATGGCAGTAGCAATACACAGTGAATGAACCAGAAGTTTCTAACCACAGTCCTAGGCAGGGTGCTGAAATGTCTTTTGATTTCCTGCTCACCAGTGTAACTAAAGCATCACTTTTCTTCTGTAAAGTCTAGAAATAGATGGCTGAAGGGTCTTGTGTCGCAAAGGGCATGAGAACAACTTATTGGAAACTGCTGTTTATTAGAAATTCCTCACAATCCTGAATCTCACAGCAAAGTCCCAAAGGGATGCAGGGAGGAAGGGAAATAGTACTGAATGCGCTTCTGTGGCAACAGGGTCCAGCTACCCCATCATGAAGATGTTATAATGGCTCCTGCCCAGAGAGACCCTGGGCAGAAGGTCTTTTAATCAAATTAGATAATGAGGCCCAGAAAGCAGTGAGATTGAAGACTAGGCGTGCCAATAGCCATTGATGAAGTATGGGCTGAAATCCTGTCTCCAGACTGCATTCAACAGGAGTTTCCACTGATGTTCAGATGCCGCTGCAGTGGGGATGTGCAAATACTGCAGGCAGCTCATGGCCATTTCTCACACACGGGTGAGCTATCCTGTCTGTGAGCATATTAAACCCCAAAACTCATCTCCTCTAAATGAACAAACTTTGTAGGGATACCCCCAAGGGCTTGGGCAGCTTCAAGCATCTCAGGGAGTGGAAGAATCTGAAGAGTCCCCTCACCACAAGGTGCCTAGATGGTCCATCAGATCTGCAGCACCCTGAATGCAAGAATATGCCTGATGGTTTCAGAGGGTCCCTGCTCTGCAGCAAGCACTGCTGGGAAGGGCGGTGAGCTTAAACACCAGCAAAACAGTTGTCTGAGAGCAACAGAGCTGGAGCAGAAACCAAGCTGGCCATAAACAGAGCCAGCTCCAGAGCGCCTGTTTGATTAAAGCTATTTTTGGAATCAAAACTCACGGGTGGGAAGGGAAGCAGAAAGCAGATAAATTAGCCATTAAAAAGAAGTGCAGCGACATTGCTGAGCCCTATCAGCCATTTCAGGCGGTGAGCGGCAGAGGAGACGACAAATCCGTCTTTGTTCTTCTTCTCTCTCGCAGCACGTGATTGGGAGATAAGATGCTAGAAGAGGGTTCATTTAGCTGGCGAAACACAGAGCTATTCATTAACCTGCTTGGCTAAATAAAGCCCTGATAAGGACTGAGTGCCTGGAAGGGGGCAAGCCCAGGTGCAGTGGGGCCTGAAAGCAGCCATGGGGCAGGGAGGCATGTCCATGTCCTGTGCCAGGGTCACCAAATCACTTGTGGTCGCACATGGGACCAACAAAACTCTGTTTCAGCAGCCCCCTTTTGCACAGTGAAAGCAGGGATGTCAGTGATGCGTTGCCAGATGAAAGCATTGCTTTCTTTTAGCAACTGGAGATGCAACATACTCATGTTGCATCATAACACTCATAACACTCGTTAGCAGTGAGAAAGGTGTATGAATATGGATTTTTCAGTTTGGTTGTCAAATTCCAAAACAGGGGAAAATGAGTAAAGCCAAGCATTTTCCTCAATAGGAAAAGAAATTATCTTTTTTCATTATATAATGCTGGTTTAAAAAAAATCCTTCCCTAAAATTTAGGTCAGTTTTTAAACAACAAAGCTCGTTTCGAAACAAAAAGTCAAAATATTTTGTTTTGATGATGTTGAAACAATGTCTCCGTATCTCCAAACCGTTTCTTTTGACATGTCAAAATGAAACACTTGTACACTTTCTAATTTTTTTAACAAATACCATTGGTTCCTGCATTTTTCAATGAACTTATCCATTTGAAAAATGTCACTCAACTCTAAAAATTATCATACATATAGAGCTACCTCTGTTACCACATTATGTCTCATGCAAGCGTGCCAAATATGAATTCCTCACAAGGGAGCTGATTGGACTTCAAAGCTGACCAATAAAGCCTGAGAAGGCATAATGCCAATTAAAAGGGCTAAATGGTTATAAACTTCCCTTCAACCTGCAATAAGGTCACACTCTGCAGGTCAGCACCATGAGACAGGATCAGGTGGGTCACATCACTGTCTTTGAAGAGCACATATGTGGAGGGTCAAACCATAGCTCATACCCCCATGCACGTGTTCAGATTAGTGCTTTAATTCTTGCTAAAGCAACCTGTCTAAATCAGGGCTGTCTGGGAAATGTATCTCACAGATTATGTTAGGGACCCTGTCGAACTGCAGATAACTGAGGAAGCTCTTTGCTGGATTCTTGTATGTAGGTTGTGTGGGATCTAGCCATAAAATCACGCACATTCATGAAAATCTGACAATCCTTCAGAGCCAGAAGCTATGTGTAAGGAACGATGAGACTGAAACATCCCCCTACAATGCTCTGAGGAAAAGAGCAGTCCAGAAAGGCTGGTAGGTAGCTGCAACGCTTGGTGTGACACTTGTTGTCTCACTCATCTTCAGAGGGCATCTTCTAGGCTTCTTCTGGGGGGTCTCATCATCTCATCTCCCTGGCTATTGGACTGGAGATGTTGCATGAACTTGATGCTCCTATTCCTGGTGCTGGAGTGAAAGAAGTCCAGGTCCTACTGGGATGGTGGGGTCTTACAGAGCGTGGCAGTCAGTGAGATGTCAAATGCTCCCCAGCACAGCACCACAGCGTATTCTGAGGCTGCTGTTGGCACGCACCAGAGTTTCACTAGCTCATGCTGATTTAAATATAAATCCCCTCTTTGTCGCTAATCACTCCATTCAGGGATGGAAAGTCCACAGAGCCAAAAATATACCCGGTTAGTCAGCAGGTTTGTGAATATTTTGAGATATTGGAGGTCATAAGTCAGTTTGCCACTGTTATCTTGATTATCCTATGGAAGTCTTTACTCAAAAATAGTCTCCAAAAATGCAAGTTTAGCAAAACTTGGAGCTGAAATAATTGGAAAACATTAAATATCCTCACCAAGATAAATTCACATGAGGGCAGTTACTGTGTAATAGGCAGATGCTATTAACTGCCCTTTATGTTTTGGTGCCTGCTCACATCCAGGAGCAATAATACAGGTGAAAGGTTGAAATAAAAAGTAGTAACTTCCTAAAATCATAATGCAGAATTTTCATTTTTATAGGAGGTGTAGCGGCTGAACACATGCACACTTAGGGTTTTTTTGAACAAATCACACATAATAACAATCCGCAGAGGTTGCTGGTGTCCTTGGGGCAGCTGGCACGTGTGGCATGTGGAGTGATTTTTTCAGGGGCCTGTTTCTCAAGGGTATTTTCTTCCGCCGTCCTTAGCAGTTAGGGATGCAGGAGGTGCCTGGGCTGGGAACGTGGCTTCCTCGTGCTCTCTGTGCAGTGTGACTCCTGGCCGTGAAAGGCACCAGAAGGATCCACTGACGCTCCTTATCAGCTAGCGCGTGCACACATGATTTGTATGCCTTTGTCTCCATTCGCTGTGCTCCATTACAGTGATTTATGTGCTGTCTGTCATCTGGAGCACTGGGAGAACACAACAGAAGCAAGAGCAATAAACAAATAATAATCAGAAGAGATAACACAGAAATGAGTCCACAAATGCTATCCCCAAGCAGGCAGGAGTATTAAGCTCTGAGGAAAAGGGTTAGGGAGGACTCTCGGGTCTCCAGGGGAAGGGCAAAAGAGAGAGGCTTTGACAAGGGGTTGAATCTCATGGAGGAGTGGTCCAGCACTATGATGAACACGGCCAACAACAGAACAGATTGTCTGTGGACAAGGATAAAGAAATCTGGTATTGGGAAACAGGAAAAGGAGAGATCCTCACAGGGAGGTAAAGAGGAGACACCCTGGAAGATAGGTGGTGGTGGTGGGGAGAGAGGCTGAATTCGGGCTACGATGCTGAACGTGGTGTGAGAATTGCACCTCCCTGCCCAACCAGGCAGATGACGTGGGTATTTCATGTGCCACAAAGATGATGAGGCCAAAAACTATTCTTCCTTTTACCCTGTGTGACCATGACTTTGACTGCTGTTTTGACACCTTTGTCATAGTCAAAGTACAGCAGCACGCTAGAGGGTTCTCCAGTGCTGCAGAAATGTAATGTGCCCAGTTGGGAAAGACCACGGGGGTGGAAAGGCCATCAGAGATGGACCACTGTCTTTATCCGTGCAAAAGGTGACACCTGCACAGGTTGTGTGACAGTCCCACTGGCAAACAGCAGCAGCCTGCCAGCCCCAAGGCCACAGCACCCACGCAGCAGCAGCTGTGTGCTCTCTGTGACCAAACATGGACCTCTTCCTCAGCACTCAGCATCCCTACATGATTAAAAAAGAAGCAGGGCCCTTTTAGAGATTAGTGGATGGTAAATTATTCCCTTCATTTGTTATTCGTGATGAATAATGAATTATTCTCATAACATTTACTATGCTGTTCATTTATTATACAGGACAGGGGAATGTTTAGAAGCTAATTATTGCTAGGCAGGCTCTACACTTGCAAAATACGTGACTTTTGCATATTTGTTGTATCAGTGCTTTAAATGGGGGAAGGGTTATTCGTCTGTTTTAGCACATTTTTGTCCCTCCAACACCTAGACCTGCCAGCTGCCCATGGTCAGGTCAGAAGTCTCACCATCATCAGCTGAGTTTATCTGCCTCCTTTGCAAGAGAAGCCCCTGGAGTAGGTCTGAAAACTAAATTGTCACTTCTCCTTACATACAACAGTAGGTAGGAGCAGTGTTTCACTGGCTGGTGGGGCAGAGTTCCACATCATGCATCACCATGGCTGCTGAACATCTCCCATCATTCTCTTCAAGAGGCTACCACTGCAGCCAAGACCTCAGCAGCCATGGCCAGGGACAAATTATGTGGTTCATTGCCCTGTCAGCAGTGAGCCAGGGGCTGCAATTGTCCATCACCTGGGAAATACCCGGAGCAGCAAGCAATGTCCTGCCTATGCATGAATGAGACATTGTCCCGCGTTTCCCTGAGCATCCTGCTGCAAGAAGCCAGGATGTGAGAAAGGTTGCTCTGTGCCTGTAGCTCAGCCCTATTTGTTGCTCCCTGCTTGGAAAGGAGCATCATGGACCCAACCCAGGCTGACTCTGCCTGGTGAGGCTCTCTCCTTTCTGAGTCCTGTGTGGTAGCTTGTGATAGCTTGTGGGTCCAACTCACAGCTGGTGAGAGCTGATGGAGAAACTGTTGACCTTGATGGAGTAATATGCATTTGTAGCAGGAGATGATCTAGTTCTGTGCTTTCTAATATCCTTCTTATCTACATTATGTGCCTAATATCAGTGTCCTCTTGTGGCCTCCAGTGATATCCTTACATATCTCTGGATAACCGTTACTCGAGCTAAGCCAGTGAGAGGTTTATAAACCCATGGGGAGAGATATAGTTCAATAACATGTTTCTGAATAATTGATTATCATATGCTTCAGTATCAAACTGATCTTTAGTGATACCCTTTTGGTTGTGCCTTCATCCCTTTTTGTTTTATTTTGATTCCCCAGCAGAAATCTCTCTCCGCCAACTGTCTTTGTAACCTGGTAAGAGCATGGTGAACTGCCAGTAAATGATCTTTTATTTTATTTTTCATCCTTGTAGTGGTAAATTATTTTGTCAGCACAGAGACGATGCAGGTGACTAACCTCATAAAATGTAGTAAATGATTAATAAATCTGAAATAACAGTAGCTCCATGGACAGATCATAACTCGCCACTCTTGAGCAGACCGCATGCCTTTAGAGGACACTGGCTGATTGCTCTGCAGGGGAGAGTATTTTAGCCATGAGCCAACAGAGAAATGCCAACCTAGGGCAGGTTGTCAGCACTGACATGAGGTACATCAGACCTTGATTTTCAGCCGTAGGGAACATCTGCTACGCTGAGTGGTTTCAGCATGAGGTGGGGTCCTGCAGGCAGGCTCTGTGCTGCCATCCCACCCAGAACTGGAGTGATGAATTGATGAGCACATGGCCACTGAGGAACGTGTGCTTCAGCATCTGGGCCAGGGGATGGGGAGATGCTCACGCATGTCGGTGATGGAGGGATGCTCCTAGAGACCCAGAACAATAGATCTGTAAATCTCCAATTATTTTTTTTTTTATTTTTTAACAGGGAAAGTTACTCTTGGTAAGCTTAAATTAGCCAGTACGAGTGGAAAGCCTGCTAGGCTAAGGCACGATCTCAGATTTCAGGGGGGATGAGGTTTTCACATGGAGTGATGAAAGCAGTCCCCTCTTTCTCAGACATTTCTACAGAAGAATGACTGTCAGGTGGGCATCGCATTCTAAATGGAAGCAGACATCACCCTTCAGAAATGCCTTGCCAGGACCTTTGATTGCCCTCTCCAGTAGGAGGCTGCCTGAAGGCTGGGCGGACAGTCAGCAGGACTGGGAAAGGTGCATGCAGGAAGATGCTTTTCGTCCATGTTTAGTTTCGTAGGACCTACAAAACTCAGTGCTGTACTTCATCTGCATCCCATCAGTTTGGCATTTACCTTCATAGACATTCCTCCAGCACACACAAAAAAATCACCTTTCTAGAAGTAACTGTTTATTCCCTGAAGGCACCATATGGGACAGAAAGCTCAGAGAAAGAGAAACAAACTGTACTTTTCCATGCAACTCCCACCATTAATATTCCAGTATTGGCCAGGCACTTGTAGAGCTGTAATGAGAACATCCTCTTACGCTCTGTTTCCAGAATTTATGCACCACAAGCAATACATAAATATCAATTAATGAAGCAACTATAGAAAACTAAATTAAAACATGAGAGGATAGATAAATAGAAGCCTCTATTTAGCCCCCTGAAAAGGAAAGACATGTTCACAAACCCCTCCCTCCTGCTCAGAAGAAAGCTCTCAGTTCCAGAGGAAGGAAACCATTCATTTTTTTTTAATTGCACAATACTTTTAAATTAATTTCACTAAGCACCACAAACAGCAAATGGGGGAGGGAAAATCAAAGCTTTCACAATTAAATTAGTGCTTGGGAGTTGTCTTTTGCCTGTTGCTTATGATCCAAACTCCCTATATCCCATAACTTGCCTCTGGTGGCAGACATGCAGGCTGCCAGCAGCAGCCTGCCTGTAGTCCTCCATAAAGTATGTAATATCAGGGCTTTACTAATGGCACCTAAACCTATAAATCCAGAGCTATAACCACTAACATATTAATTAGCCTAAGGTAATGTCAGAAACTGTAGAAGAAGACAACTGAAGGTGAAACTCAGACACATATGGAGAGGTTGCTTTTTTTCTTTCACCCAGTGTTTCAGCCACACTCTGGACATGGTTTGCTGGCAGAAAGTGGCAAGCAAAGTTAGCCCCAGCTCCAGAGCAACCAAATGAGCTTCTCCATCGACTGTCCCAAGATGTAGATCATCCTGCAAAAGAAAATGAGGGAAAATAGAAAAGAAGAGCCCCCAGCTTAAACCCTGCTCTTGGCTTTCTGCAAAGTTCAGTTACAAGGATGTGACCTGAGATGAGGAGCCTCACCTAACACCACAGCAGGGTGAACTCAGCCAGCAGCTTTATTGTGCCCAGTTTGCACTGTTTTGCTCTTTCCCCTTCTTTCTGTCCCTTTTGGTAGTACTTAGAACTGTCCTAAGAGCAGATGGTTCACCCATCCCCTCCCAGCTGATGGAGAGAATCCCAGTGGTGGTTGGCCATGGTGAGCATCGCCATGGTTCTGCCTCAGATAGGGACCTCAACACCTTCGTTGCCTACAACGCTGCCTGGCATCAGCCCACGCACCAGGACAAATCAGGGCACAGAGCCCATTTCCTCATTTAACAGAACTTGTTAATTTTTCTCTTTTATAACCTGCAGCATTATCAGCAGCAAATTACCACTATCGATAACTCATTAGCAAATAAAATGGAAGACAATGCTGCTGACATCTGTATGAAGACATGTCTGAGTGGCTCTGGCTCCTGCTTATTGGGCATTTAGTATTCATTAAGGCTGGTAAACGGTATGTGTTTAAAATGCTGATCTACACAGCGTGTGTTGAACTCTCAATCTGCATTAGCTGAGACAGCAGCTTGTACCAACTCTGCTGCCTAACTAACTTGATTTATCATGGTTTCCTAAGCTCTGTTTATGAGGCTATTTTGTTTGTAATGACTTAATATTTTTTTCACATGGGAGAATTTATCAACATCTGTGCATCACATTGCATCGAGCGTCCGGGTGGCCTTGATCGTACTTGTAATGCCAGAGTAGATCTGAGGCAGAGAGTCACTCTGCCAGGAATCCTCTGACTGCTTTCCAAATGACAGCTAATTTAAAAGGTGGTGCTTCCTCTGGTCATTAGTCTCAATAGAAGGAAAAACACATTATCATTTCCTCTCCTGTTCTTTCTCTGTCTGGTTGAGAAAAAGGAGTGTAGGCAGCAAGAAGGGCAGTCAGGCTGGAGAACTGCCTGCCAAGTCAAGCGTCAGATTAAAAGATGGGTTGGACATTGCTACTGATAAAACATTATGTTTGGGCATGTCACGTGGGATACTGTTCTAACATTGACTGTGTCCTCTCCATCCAGCTTGACCCTGAGCAGATAAGGTGCTCTGTGCTGTTCTGGCTCCTCTTATCTCTTAAGGCTGAATCCCCATCACATCAAGGATAAACTCTTCCTTAGCACGTGTACCTACAACATTTTCACCTGGTGCCCTCAAAAACCTGGCTCATAGTCTCCTGAAAGCATGACCTCAGAGACACTTTGTGCAAGACATATAGCTATTAGACAAAGACTGGGCATCTTGTAGTGGTTTAATGATATTGAGCATCTTCCAGTGGCCTCCCTTCTGCGAACCGAGGCAACTCCCCGAGAAGGACTTCCCTTATAGAGAAAGCATCTCTATTCATTTGTGGCTTTGGGGTTTTTTTGAAAGTCAGGAAAAAGAAAAGCTAAACATTAAAACATCAGAAGCTTTCTCTGATATGGGATTACATCCAACTTTACCAGAAATATGTGTGGTTTCCTACTTATCTGCCTCTGAGGGTGGAAGACAGACATGAGTGTCTCCAGAGAGGCTGGGACGGAAACAGATAATGTAATTGTGAAACGCTTTGGGCTTAGAGCCTGCAGGCTCTTCTGGGTCTTGCTGATGGCATTGGGAGCTTATGTCAGTGGCAGATTTGAACCCAAACCACTGGACTCCCCACAACACCCACCTTGAAAAGCCCTTAGGGTGGTGGCACCTTTTCAGGCCCCCATGATGCTTGGCTCTTTGGCTGGTTCAATTCAGTGGCAGGAGAGCGCCTTCTTTAAGGGCTGGGACCTTGTTCCTTAGTAATCACATCTCCATTCCCATATGAGAGGGGGTTTCCAGGGCTGTCAGTGAGCCTCATGGCTATTTTGCAACAGCAGTATGTGAGAACAATGCCTTCAAGTTCCTGAAATAAATGTAGGGGCTTTTTCATGATGATTGGAGTATTTCTGTAGAGGAACTGCTCCTCCCTGGACTGTCTGTAGCTTTGCACACCTTGAAGGCTGCCTTTGGAAAGTTCATATGTATTTCATACCATTACCCATTAGGATCAAGATTTTGATCCACCACATATGCCATTATTATTATTGTTTTTATTACTGTCATCTGTTTCTATGTGCACTTGCGGAACTTGAGTTCTTAAGAAGATCAGAGCATGGCCCACTATTAATGAAGCAACCTGTTATAAGGTTGCATTGTAGAAAAACTGAAGGGTGACAGATGTGCAGTAGCAGAGGAGTCCTTAACATTTTCTTTTAAAAGTGATATCAACAACAGTATTCAGTATAAGCAATTTCTGTTTGGACAGGACAGCAAAAATAGCTCTGCTTTCAAGCAGATTAATAGCTCTGGGTTTTTTTTCTGTTCTTAGTAATTTAGATTTACTGAAACATGGCACATAAATTACACAGGTACTTGTTTCACCATTAGGAAAATTCCCAGTTACGGGGGAATTTCTTTAGCTGAACCACAGACAAAAGTCTAGGAAGATGAATATTCTCCTGACTTGAAAAAAATAAATCTTTGATGTTGCTATTCAGAAGCCAACTGACCCATGTGGAAAAGCTACCTCTGAGCTGCCCAGGACATGAGTAAATAGAATAGGGAACCAAGTACTGCTGATGCAGTTTCAGGTCTCTTCATGCGTCAGATCAGTGTTACACCAATGGTAGTAGCAGTCCTCTTGTAAACACACTTTACTAGGTCACACAGTGCATTTATTTCCAATTTACTTATTCCTGGAATTTGGCATATAAATTCTCATCCACAGGATCTGTGGAAAGTTTTATTAGAAGGGGAAAGCAGTGAGTAACAGTTACCAGTACTGGACTGGATACCTGGCTTGGCCATTAACCCAGGCCATCATTATGCAAACAGTCACTTGGTTATCTGACTTCATGCTTAAAGACTTGCTGTAATGCAGTGCTGGGGCAATCATACCAGACTCTGGGGGAACATCTCTCTGTCTCTCCATTTACCCACTTGTAAAATAGCTCTAAGAATCCTTTTCTCCCAAGGTTGAGATGACATTTATGGGTTTGCTTTGAAATCTAGGAGCGGAAGTGCTATTAAAGCACAGAGCATGATTATTAACTGATGGAAAGGTATTTTAATGAAATATGCTGGCAAGCTTCCCTTTACTGTACCATGCCAGTGTTAAATAGGCTACTTGAAGAGCTGCATATCTTCATTTTCTGAGTGATTGGCTGAGAAATAACCAGAACTGCTTCCCCCAGCGCATTTGTTGCTAGGTTGTTCTTGTTTCTTGACATCTCTACTTCATCTCTTCCCCAATAAATTCAGTGTCATCTCAAAAGCTGAAGGAATCCATACTTATAACATGTAATCCTCACTTGAGTTTCTCACCACTGGGAAGCTTTTACTCTCTGTGGTCCAAATGACACGTACTCCCCTTATGTAACCAGCCCCTTAAGTTCAGCCAGCTCTGTCTCCCAAAAGCTCTCACTGGTCTCAGCTGCTCCATGGCATCTGCGCTTTGGCTCAGCCCACACAGGATAAATGGCATGGGGATGTGAAGGGAATCAGAAGGGACGCAGAGATGTGATTTTGATCAGGAGCAATTTCTTGAAAAGCATTGGTGGCACTGACAGCGTGAAGCTGATCTGGGGTCTGAGACCATTGCCATAGTGTGGGGCAATCCCTCACCCACCCAGCCCGCAGGCATGGTCCTTCTTTGTGAGGGCTGGGATTGTTTCACTTGTGTGAAATCGGCTTTTTGGCTATGGGAAGCACAAGAAAGCGATGATCGTTCATGCAGGCTGATGGGAAGACTTGCAGCAAGCAGTCGAGCTTTCCCCAGCCCTTGGAGCAGCTGCTCTCAAGATGTGAAACGGCTTCAAGTTCTCCCAGTGTGCACATTTTCTTGCAAATGACCTCCTTTGCTGGAATTGGACCTAAATGTGGTCTGCGGAGAGGACCATTCCCCTGAGCTGTCCTCATCCAGAAGCAATATATCCTCTCAGCCAACAACTGCTGTGGAATGAGAAGGCCCCCACTCAAGCTGTCCAAATACTCCTGTGATACCAGTCACATCTTCCGCATCAGCAGTGGTAGCGACTGTTTTCTTCAGACAGTTTTTCCCTAGGTCTGTAGTAAGAGGTGACTTTTGAGGAATCTCCCCATTCCTCATCCTGAAAGCTTCAGGTTACCCATGAACTCTGGATATGGGTTGGTACTTTCTTTGCTCACACCAGTCCTGCTGGGTGCCACGGAGAACTGAAAACCAGAACTTTGTTTTGTGACCATCTCTAGCTGTTAACATGTCTTCTGGCGTGGGAAATGGGTTGGTAAGTCCACTTGTGTTGATTGATCCCCTGCAGTGTGCAATATCAATAGGAAACCAAAACAAGCTAAAAATTGCTGCGAGCAGAGATCGTTGTAAAAAGATTGACTTCTGCAAGCCAGTGCTACCTTCGAGGAATGAAGTGAAAGCCAGCCAAAGACACCATCTGTTTGTGGTGGAATGTGTAAATTTATATCTATTTCTGAATTCCTGAGTTATGAAACTGGGAATGTCTCAGCTCCAGTGTGCATAGTACATGAACCAGCATGGAGATCCACTCTGTGTTTGATCCCAGGACACGTGGAGAGCCTACATGTACTGAAACAAAATGAAGCAAAACTGTAGCAGCCAGCAGGAACCATTGCAAAACCCCTGTGTCACCTGGGGCCTTTACAGAGCTCTTTCAGAGAATTCACTAGGGCTTTCCACAGAAATGTAACAACTACTTGATGACCCAGTTTCCTACATTATGTATCAGGCATTTCCAGTGCCTTTCCCCCCCAAGGCTTTCTGATTATGAATCACTCAAATTTGCATCATCTAGAAGCCTGACTGTAAGATCCTAATTTTCAGTTCTTCTGTTCTCTTTCATAGTTCACCTCACAGCTCTTCTCCTTCTCTCAGTGCCTGTTCCTCACGCCACGAAGGTGACTTTTCCACCTCCAAACTCCTTAAAATGTTTTGGAGGGATGCTCAAACCTCTGGGCAGAAAGGCCATCTCTCATCAAAGGCCAGCAGCCCAGGCGCACACTGAGTCACAAACTTTGCAGATTGTCCCAGGCAGCCCAGAGGTGGGTCCCATCTGCTGACCATGGGTTGGAACCCCCTTGCTTCAGGTTAACATTGGCCCTTGATCCAATAACTTCCAGCCTCTGGTATCAGTGTATATCAGCCTAGTGTCCACTGTTTGAAACTGGTCATTCTTCAGGACAGGATTTACCTTAGTGAGAGTTTCTAGCCCAAAGGGGCTCAAGCCCTTGTTAAATTTTCAGTGTGCTTCTGTACAACAAACACTGCGGAAAGAAAGGGAACAGCCACCAAAGTATGGAGTGTTTCCATAAACTGCTATAGAAATGCTAAATAACCCCGGCACAGTATGGTTATGATGCTTTTTGCAAGTGTGAATATCCTCAGACTTTGGCGGTCAAGAGGAAGCTTTTGTTCCCCCATGTTCTAGCCTATTAGTGAGGTTGCATACTAGGGAGCTCTGTCTTTCTGATATAACTGCCCTGCTCATTTGTCTCACAAATACATCACACCCCCCCTTGATTAAAGCTGCATAGAGCCTTCAGCTGTGGCAGTGGTGAGATTTGCATTTTACTTGGTTTACAAGCCTTGGGGCTTTGTCTTGTGGCATATAGGATATGCTATACAACAATTAGCCTGGAACCAAGACAACATGTGCTTGCATGGTAATAAGCTATTTTCTTCCTTCAAAGCCTGACTTGTGCTGAAAGGATTGTATTCCAGTTATCTTCCAGTCATTTAGGACTATATATTTTTCAAAGGGTTTTGGCCAGCCACACTGCTTTGGCATGGCATGAATACAGCTGCTAGGGCTATTTGCTACCAGTCCTCAAAGCTGACAGGGCTGACTGCAAATAGTATATATAGGTGAAGAATCAATTAGGTCCTTTAATTATTGAGCTATGATTGCCTATGATTAGGCTTTTGAACTGTTATAATTTTTTTAAATTGGATTATTTTATAGTTTTGAGGCATTAGCTGGATGCCATGAAACACTTTCAGCACTCAGTGTATTCCTGCTCTCTTCTAATTTCACAGGGTTTGGGCTCTTTCCTATTTATTAAAGCTGCCCCTTGAATAATTACAGCTCTTGTCCTCTGCAATCACCTCTGATCGTATTATAATTTCCTTTAATCTTCATGTGAAATTTCCTTAGATTCCGGGTCCAGAATGAATTTGAGTATTATTGATCAAAAATAATGTGTCACATCTTAAAAGAGCCCTTACTACATGGTGTATATCCTTGCAGATCATTACAACAGAATCACTTTGAAATGCTGTCTTGTCTCTTTCCCTGTAATGGGAAGAAATGATCTAGTCTTGATTATACTATTGTTCCCCCTTTTGGTGTAGGATTAACATCAATCAGCTGGACAGCATGATTGATTTTCTAATTAATAAGGCATTTGTATCAGCTTGCATAACCACACAAAGCTTAATGGTTTCCCTACTGTATCTGAAATCTCATTTTGCATCTGTGAGTTTGCTCCTGAACTTGGAAGCTTTATAACTAGTGGTCAGGCCAGTTAGAGCATCCTTCACATAGAGCTCTCCAGTGCAGTAGATGCTTTGAAGTATGTTTCACCAACCACCGCAACCAGATTCAAAAGCTTATTCCAAATGAGCACTTTTGTCCCAAGACTGGAAAAAATTAAGAGGTATGGGAAGAGGAGAATTAATGACTGTCAAGGAGAGCTCAAAATACAGTGGTCAGCACAGCATTGCCCAGTAGGAGCCCCAGGGGATGGGAACTGCCCCAGGGCACTGCCCTGCCCAGGTTGGCATGTGGGTTCAGTTCCTCCAGGGGCTGCTCTGGATTACGCCTCATTGCCCTTCGGGCAGCTTTGTATCACTTGTTGGGTTTATGCAAAAAAAAACCCCTGGGATATCAATGTCCCAAAAAGGTTTACCATGAGCTCTGGGAACATCTGTGTGCTCCCCCACAGGGCTGTGTGCCATCCTGCCTGCATGTTGGTGGCAGCCGTGCTCTCAAAGAAATGATAGAGCATGGAGAGGTCCGGGCCCTCTCAGCTCCCATAAACATCAAAGATTGTGGCTGGAGAAGAGAAAGGCCAATTAGTAACCTTAACTCTGCCCCTCTGCTGCTGTGGACAGGAGACCAGAGGGTCACGGTGTGACCTGGTGTTGACAAGGAACTGGGGCATGTCCTTGGGGAATAAGTGAGCAGAAAACCTGGAGGAGAGCTGTCCCAGTTCAACCTCCTGTTCTGGGTTACAGCAGCTAATTTCTGTGACAGCATAAATGATTTATACACATGATGCTAGCACGGAGTGTGAGGAGCCCCCTCCACCCTCTCCCTGCGTTTGAAGGGCTGTTTGCAGCCAGGGGCACGGCTGTGCCTGCAGCAATGCACCCAGAGCACACTGCACGCTGGCTTCAATTTCCCTGGGAAGATGGTGATGAACCCAAGCAAAAGCTGAGCAGAGAGGGTGTCCCCCAGGACCCAGCTGCAAGAGAAACACTGGCTTGAGAAATTCTGGTCTCGTGTACCCGTTTCTTGCACATGTTACCTTCCCGTACTGCTGGTCTCAGTGGAGCAAAACTGAAATCAATGAGAAGAGCTGGCATCTCCTTTGGTTCAACATTGATCTGGCTGTGCTGAGAAAATGGTGTAATTCCCAGTTCGCATTGTCGTGTCTTTCAACAAAAAGGCAGAAACTGCAGGTTCTGCTGCTGTCATGAATCTCTCTTTGGCCGCACAGTCCCCAGGAACAAAAAGATGAAACAAATACTAAATCTTGCAGGTGAACCGAACAAAAACAAGGTCAAACATGTTCCATGATTTTAATTTACTTTGTAAATTAAATACAGTGCAGATGGGAGTATGATGCAGCTTCTTCAGCCTTCTGCCCTGACTTACACTTCTTCAGCCCCTTTGCACTAAATTAGAAACCTGACAGTGAAAGCTATACATCAGGGGGAGATTTTGGCCCTTAGCCCTTACGTGCTGTCTAGAGAATGAACAAACTTCACAGAGTTAAAATAATGGACTCACATGCAAGCCTGAAATGATTTAAATCAGCTCTCTGGTGCGAGAAGCAGCAGCCACCCATGTTGTAGTTACCACATCTGGGACAGACAGTTGGGATGGAAGCTCTCAGGCTGCAAGAGATGGGGGTTTCACACCATTCACAGCTGCAGGGAGAATGTGAATTTGAATCTTCTGGGGGGAAAGACTCTGGGAATAACCAGCTATGTGAGCTGTGCAGGCTGATACAGACCAACACGTGCCACACATAGAGCTGGCCAGGTCAAGCTGATGCACTTTATTCCTTGAGCGATAGGTCTGAAATGGTGATACTGGTGTAAAAGGGGGTGGTACTTCCAATAAAATAAGAACGCCACAATCTGGCTTTAAACTGTGCTAATTAAAGTGATTTTCTATGCGTAATGTGATGGCATCTCATTCTCTGTTGAGATATAATGAGATACATTTGGAGCTTCACATCAGTCCAGCCCCAGCATTTCAGGCCAGTTTAGGATTCCAGAGGACAGACCAGTTTGCTGCTTAGGAAAACCCCAGTCTGCACCAGTACCACCACACATCTCAGAGCAGCAGCCAAGGACACAAACTCTCAAAACCTTTTGTATAGCAACATCCCAATTCACATGATAAAAACAGTTTTACAACTTCTTAGGCTAGGAGGGGAAAAAAAAGCATAAAACCCAAACAAGGTTGCTGGAGAAATCAGCTGGTAACATGGCAGGACAGGCTGAGTTAACAGAGCAATTCCTCAGGTCACCACCCATCAGGGATACCATTGGCCAGCAGAGATTATGCAATCACTTGAAACCTCCAGGGATGAGGTTTAAACTAAACTATTTCAGCCCTCCTTGATGACATTAAAATCACACACTGTTACAATGACTCAGCTGATGGGTGGTGGTAAGGGAGGAGAGGATGAAGCGCATGAACTTTTGCCTTGTACCTCCATCGTGCAAGACTGGTACAAGCCACAGAGCCCACTGCTCCTTCTAGTGCCCCAGCTGAGCAGGGAGGAGATTGGGAGCTGGAAGCATCCCATGTGGCTGTGGCCTGGTGCTTCCCCAGCAGAGCAGTGTGCAGTGCTAGGTGCAGGACCTCCTGCCCTCCTTCAGATGCTAAAAGAAGATTTCCAGCTCTTGAATTAACTTTGGAGGTTTTCTCTGGTTCTGCTCAGCTTCTGAGCTCTGCTGAGGTCACTCCTGGAGGCAGAGAGGGACAGGCACATGCAGCCCTGACACATGGCTCTGCTGAGAGGAGAGCAAAACCCTATCACTCAGGCTCCTGCTTCCTTGGCTTTCTCTTCACCTCTCAACCTCCTGACAGATACCCATTGATTTTTGTATCATGTATCACATGATACACATATCCATCTTGGAGATGCTTAGACTGTTCCTGTGATCTTTGATTTAAACAACATGGGATGTTGGAGCACCAAGTGCGAACAGCTCTTCTTGCAGGTTGTTAACTTAATTCTCATTTAGATTTTATATTTGACCTGTGTTTTATCATTCTGGGGAATTTGTCATCCCTAATTAATCTTGGATCATGTAATGCTTTGTGCAACTGTCTCATTGATGGTTCTAAATGTGCAATCATTTATTGTTTTACTTACCCTGTTGGCTGAATGGCATTTTGGTTTTTGAGACAACTCATCCTTTGCTCATTGGTTCAAAATCACTGGAGTTATTCCACGAACTCACAGATTCATAATATCTTGTTTATAAAATGGGATCAAGCCGTCTTTTATAAATAATTTTGTTTCATTTGGTTTCCCCAGAATAGAAAAGGAGATGAAATATTAACCAGGCCTTCCTAAGCAAAACCATCTGTATTTTCGAGTCTTTTTGGCTGAGTGGTGAGAAGTGACAGTCAGCAAGTCTCTGCTGCAAACTCCGCCTGGCAGAGTGGGAAGGGCTGGCATGGGGGATGCTCCTGCTGAGTTGTGCTGGTGAGATGTCCTGCTCTGTGAATTTGAAGCAGGACAGGACCATCCACTGGTAGCAGAGCCTGTTCTGATCAGCTCAGAAGAGCTCAGGAAAGATTTGGTAGAAAGCAGGTATCTCTGGTCCTCCCCGCAAAGGCAGTTGTCACCTGGATGTCCAGGCTGTCTAGTGCATCACATATATTCAGTCTCTGAATTTCAGGTATTTCACCTGCAGTTCAGCAGTGGCACCATAATATTTTTTATTTCATTTTTTACCCTAAGGATATTTTCTCTGTAATGACTTGAGAAAGCTTCCTGGCTGATGGCAGCCCCAGAGCCAGTGGAGCTGCAGCACTTTGCAGAACAAGGTTACAGTCTAGGATACCTAACTCGAGGCTGGCAACAGATGAGAAGAGAGAGATGTTTTCATCTCTCTAACTAAAAAAAAAAAAACAACAAACAAATCTCACTTCTTATCTATAAATACCCTCATCAAAATTCCCTCTCCACTGTGTTATGCAGCCCATGCTTTACCCTGGCTTCTGCCAGTGAAGATGTAGAAAATTTTATTATTCTTCATTATCTGTCCAGGAATAAATAAAACCCTCCTGGACTCAGGCAGTCTGTGGCTGTGCTGTGCCTGGGACAGCCAGGAGCAGCCCTGTGCCACCACTGATTTCAGTGATGTTGTAGAGAAATCTGAACCAAATTACTGCCCTCTTCCCAATTCTTCCTTGTCCTTAGGGAAGCTGTTGCCTGTGAGATGAAATCTATCTGTAGTGTCTCTGACAACAAATGGTTTGGGAAAGCTATTGCAACTTGTAGTTGTAGCAGGGTGTTCAGATGTTGAACCCTGATCTGAAGTCCATTACAGACAGTGGGGTTATTCCCACCAAACTCCGCAGGCTGTGGATCAAAATGCTTTTTGATCTAGAGCAAACCTTTCCCCAGGAGTGAGGTATTAGTTTTGAAATGTCTCCTTCTGTCTTTCAGAAAAAAAAATCTCCCATTCTAAAAGGTGAAATTACTTAACTCACCACATGTGTCAGGCTTTTAAAAAACCTGCATCTGTTTTTTTCGTGTGCACCCGCTCTCTACAGAAACTACAGGTTATCCAGGGTTAGGCAAAAGCCCATATCCCAGCTGCAGAGCCAAAGTGCAGTCCCATCGCTAATGGAAGAGTTAAGAACAGAAGTGTCTGAGCTGCTGCCTGCTTAAAATCTCTGGCTAAACCAGAGACCAGGGCAAATATTTTTACTTCCTTTCAGAAATGAAAAAAAAAGGAAATAAAAATCCAAGAACATTTTGTTAAAGGACATGTCTAAGCAACGTATTTAGATACTTTTTTTTATAATTTCTACAACTTCATTTTCATGGAATGTTGGCACACTTTGTCTCTCAGTGGACCTGTCACTGCAGCATTTGGGAAGAGGGGAGCAGAGCCCCACTCGCCCTCTGACATGTGCTCTGGTTCTCCCCAGAACAACAGCAGTTATTAAGATAGAGGAATGGTTTGCAGGTAGCATTAGACAATTTGGAAGGTGCTTGGGAACTGGGAGTGAGTCACGCTGAACAAGGTGATGGAGTGGAGAATTTCGGGGTGGTTATTTGGCTTTTCAACCCATCAGGTTCAAAATGAGCACTATTATTTTAAACATTATTCACTGATGTCATTGTAGCATCCACTTGAAATCTGAGGGGGTTTAAAAGACTAGTAAAAAAGGTGACTATATTCAGGGGTACACACTGCAGCATGAGGGGGTTAACTGGTCCATGGCATGATGCATGAGCATCCTCCAGTACAGTACCGACAGTAGCTGTTCAGCTGCTATTTGGTAGGGAAGCCTGTGCTTGCAGGAGGATGCAGTGAGGCTTAGGCTCTGGTTTTCTCTTAAGTCAGATAGAGATGTGGCTCAGCAGCCACGCGTGGCATCACCCAGCCATGCAGGGGAAGAGATGAGCAAAGGGAAGAGCTGCGGGATAAATGCTTCCTGCTTCCTTCTCTCTCGGATCACCTTCTCCTCTCAGTCCTGAAATATTTCTGAGGAAGATTCATCTTTCCTTAATCGCAGAACATTGTTCAGTGTCCTGGTTTGATACATTCAGTATCTCTGTAACATTAAAATCTCTCCTGATTTTTCTAGGGGTATTCTGTTAATTAGTAGGTTTCTCCTCCCAACTAGGCTGTAAATGGAAAGAGTACATACTAAACCGGTTGCCCTACTTATGTAGCTACTCGGAGGAATGCTAAGATGGATTAACATGCATAGCAGAAGGCTTATGACCCTGGGAGACAGAAGAACCTGAAATAACCTTAATATCCTGTCAACTTGCATTACCGAAACTCAGTGAACAAGAAGAGCCTATTTAGTAGTCTGTCTTGGAAGAAAGATTCCTATCTTTTATCTGGCTTATTTCTCCCTCTTTTCAAATGGAGGTGTTGTTTTTATCTCTCCTGACTCTATTTTTACGAGGCATAGTAAAACTGTGTTACCCCTATCACACCTTCCCATCCTAAATATGCTCCCCCTGCACAGACTGGCTCAGCTCCCAAGAGGTGCCCTTTTTGTGCTGCTGTGTGGTGAAAACCATCTGCACCCAGCCAGGCTGGGCAGAAGGAGATGAGCCGAGCCTGCATGCTGCTGTGGTGGCACGTCGTGTCCACGCGTGACTTTACTGACATCACTCTGGGCTCCTGTGTGTTCCATGCACCTGCAGAGCCAGTGCTGGGTGGTGTGGAGGCACCACACTGCCCGCTCTGGATGGAAGGAAGGTGACCTGCCTTAGAACTGTATAAATCCCCTCTTTTAAATATTTTATTCTCCTCCACAAATTGCCATTGTGGATTTCAGAGCTGCCCCAACGGGAGCGATGGCAGAGCTATAAGTGACCGTAACACCCACACTACAAATGCAGTCTGAAACCTAGGTGAGATTTCACCCAAACTTCAGATATTTTGCTATGCCAAATCTTCCCAAACTGGGTGTCTGGCTCTCCAAAATTTTTGATCCTGCTGGAGAGTTTGGTTGTCATCAGAGCCATCTTTTCAATGCACAGCTCAGACCTTCCAAGGCCCTACCATCACATAAATAAATATTAGGAGTAAGAATACTTTCAATGGATGTCCATCCTCACAGACCTCTGCTATACATTTAACATTTGTGAAGGTCATGAGAGTCCATGCAGATAAATAAATGCACCCCTTGGTGCTGAAGTGACAACTGCTGCTGGCATTTCAGCCCTCTAATCCCCTACATGCTGGGGACAACCCATCCTTGGCCACTGGGTCTCCTGTCCCAGTAGCATCATAGACCGGGCTCCAGCGCTGGTGGGGTACACATTAATGGGAGATGTATCAGTGCTCCGATGGCAGGAAGCATCTTCATCATCATTAATTATTCTGCCTTCCCTCACCTTTCCACTTTGGGTTTAGCTCGGCCCTACTAAAAGAGGGGTTATTTCTTTAATGAAAAAAAGAAAAAAAGGGGTCAGAAATGCATCTCACAGTCATAGACTTCAGTCTAATTGGGACTGAAAAACACATGTAATTGTCTTACGTGTCTACTCCTTAGATTCCCTTTCAGTGTTAAATACATAGGCAGCACCTTCCCTGAAAAATTACATTTTTCTTACAGTTGACAGGAAGCAAAACTTACCCTAAAGAGGCAGAAACACAGAGGCAAGAGCTGCCCTGTGCTGCTACCCTCTTTGGAAGGTCTGCTGCCCCAGCTGCAAGCCAGGCCCACGGTGAGGGGCATTTGAGGGAACTGGAAGCAGAAAGCAGCCCCAGGGCTTGGGACAATTTCCTTTGTCTGGAGGGGGGCAGGAAATGTGCTGAGCACAGAAATAGGTCAGAGATGAAGCAATGCATTCTCCAGTAGCCCTGCTTTCCTTGCTTAAATAGAGGAAACACCAGAAGCTGCATTTCTATTCAAAGCGAAGGCCTTTCGGCTTGAAAGCCCTCGTAGCAAATGCATAACGAGGGAAAGCAACGAATGCAAGTATTTCTCCTGTATGAAGGAAATTAGAGAATACAGTGAGGAGAAAACCTCATCTGGGATGCATGCAGTATTTATTCAGGCTCCATTTTTCAAAAGCATAACTGTGCCTGCTGAAGGCAGGGTAATTGTAAAACTCCCATTGAACAAGACAACACCGCTCCTACCCCAGCTGCTGCTCGCTGCCTGTGGGTACACTGAGTGTTGCTCACCCAGCTCCTTGCTGCTCTGTGCAGGATCTGGTGCCTGGGGCAGCTCAGGGGATGTGCCTCCTGCAGTTGGGGTCCAACCTCACCTTCTTTCCAACACATCCTTTCCCAACAGAAATCCATACCCCTGTGTACCAGCAACACGTAACACCATCGCACAGGATGTGCTATGGCCTTTTGAAATTTGGAGTTTAAAATGTCCTTAAAACCAGAGTGTGAAGAAGGGGTGAGGATGCTGCAGGATCCAGGACAAGTGCTCTGGCACTTGGCTCCACAGCAGCAGCAGGAGGGAAGTGTGTGGGAAGAGGCAGAGGAGAAAGACTTGGAGCCTAATGAAAAGGTCATCCAGGCTCTCTCAGCACCGCACTCTCCCTGGCTGATGAAGTTGCCTTCTTTACATCATAACATGTCAAAAATATAAATGCAATATATCAGCCTGGATGTGGCAATTACAGCCAGAGAGAGAAAAACGGTCCCTGGGATGCTGCCAGACACTGGAGAGGCCTGGCTGCACCATTTGAGTCATCCGTGCACTTTTCAGTGCACATATTTTATTCAGTCAAGTTGCCAGTTAGTTTTTGTGTTTATTTTGTCTCACATCGACAGATAGGGTTATGACATTGCCAAGCATATTTCCATGATCTGGCAGACTGGCCTGTCATGGGCAGGTGGCAGTGGCATAGCTTGCACCATCCTGGGTTAAGAGCTGACCACTGCAGGGTCTTACATTTATGCTTGAGGCTCCAGAAAACTGGCACAGCAGAGAGAAATAATAATAGAAAAATCATAATGAACAAGGAAGATGCAGAGTTCAAAGCACAAGATGACAAATTGCTTGTGAAATTGCCCAGAAGACAGAGGCAGATGGAGAAAGGTAGAGAAACTTCTCTTGACTTTGGTTGGTTGGAAAGGAGATGGATATTGATTCATTAACAATTACTCCAAAACCTCTCCTGAGTTTCACACCAGCCCTTTCTGCTCAGATTTCCTTCAGACTAATAAATTTCCAGCAGAGATATGGGAAAAGCCCTTTGTGAAAATTCACGTTGATATCATGGTTGTCCAGGTTATTCTTTTTCCCACTGCAGTTTGAACCAGCAGACACTTCATTCTGGACCCTTCCCACCTGAAGTCCACTTCTGGTCTTGTAATTGCTGTGAAAATTGGGAAAATCAAAGAGCCCCTTATATGACTTTTCTCCTTTTTTTTGAGACACTTGTTTGGCAGGAAGGGGATAAAGGCGAAGAGAGAAAGCAAAAGGCTGAGGTGGGGGTGAAGCACCAGAGACAGCCCAATCCTGGCATGCCAGTGGGCAACTAAATAATTGAAATAGTGTTTGCTGTCAAGTTTCCATATTTTCATAGTGTCCCTTATGAAAAACACTGCACATTACAGAGCCATAAATCCTTATTACCTACCTCTTCACAACCAGAAGCTTCCCATTACCCAAAAGAAGGGCGAATCCCATGAGACACATTAATGGCATTGAAAACTCCTTCTGTTATCTTAAACCTTGATTAATCAACCTTATTTAGTACATGATAGGGGGATAATTGAAGCTGTCCCTGTATTAAAAAAAAAACAGTGCAGTAAGTACTTTAGCATCTGCAGCTCCATTTCCTTATTACATAGATATTGATGCTTCCTGGAAACTGTTGTGAAATCCTCTGTTCAGGGACAATTCCAGTGATCTATATTTTTGAGGCATGTTAGTAGGGGGTTCGTGTTTGTATTGTCTTTAGCAGGAGAGCAGGATTGCTGCTTTTCGCAGCCCCATCTGTTCCCGCTGCTCATTCACAACCTGGAGCCACAGTCTCCTGTCATCTCCCTGTCATTTCGAAAAATAATAATTGTGGGAGGACAATATAATGGATTGTTCACCGCCGTATTTCTAGATATTAAAAGTACAATTTGGGGTTGGTTCCAGAAAAATGGAAAATTATTTTTATGAATTTAACATGACCATAAGCAAATCAGGCCTGATCCTGATCTCACTTGGGTCTACATTCACTCACTGCTCACAGAGCTGGCTGGTATTTTTGGAATATTAAGTCTTCTGTGACATTTTTCACCACATAGGTAATTTGGAGAGAAAAGTTCTGTAATTTTTCCTGTTTCGGGTTTTTTTTTCTGCTTCCTTTTTGGCTCTTTGGATTATTTTAGTGAACCTATGCAAAAAAATCTTGCAAGACTTTTGCACAAAGAGAACAGCATTTTGTGTTTTCTTGAGAGCATATTGTCAGGCAACACAACAAAGACAATTTGGGCCAAGAGAGCTGTTGCCCAGACAGTTTTATGTCCTCTCAAGCCATCTTTGTCCTATGAATCATCAAGGTCCATCAAGTTCTACTGCCCCGACTGACTGCCAAGGGAAGCTGTGAAAAAAATTTTGTCAATAATGCTTTGCATGTAAAAAATGGAATTTCAATGGTATTATTATTTTGGAGTTCTTAAAAATAAGCTCCAGTAATACAAACTGGAGAGAAAACTTCCTGTTTCCTTCCCACTGCTCTTTTTTTTCTCACTATGAAAATCAAGATGAACCAATACACTTTCCCCTCTTTTCTCAGACACAGTTTTTTCTCTGGGTAAATATATAAGAGAACACGAGATGGGAAAAAGGCCCCTTTCCAAATTTCTGGGGCCTTTTCCAACATTTTATAGTTTCCAATTAACATCATTGGCCAGTGTCTTATGAGGACTGAGGAAATGCACTGACAGCACAAGCAGGACCAATGACACCATGTTCTTGGCCGCTGGACTCTTTAGCAGATGTTTTTAAGTGCCAGAACAGAGGCATTGCAGGCCCTAACATCTGCAACCTGAGTGGTCCCCATGAGCTGATGCAGCTGTAACCAGAGCCAGAAGTCAATGTCAGCATCCCAATGGAAAGTGCTCGTTTTAGAGCACCTCCAACACTTCAGAGCTTCATTTGGGGAAAGAAAAGCCCTTTCTGGCAATGTCACCTCCTCCTCCCTTGCCATTTTTATTCCCTTATTATTAAAAAGAAAAGTGTTGATTTCAAAATCCCCCATCCTTTTCCAGCACACTCCAGGAGGTGGGAGTCCAGGTTGCCTGGAGCCTGTGTTGTGTTTCTGGGATGGCACAAGCCATAGGTGAAGCTGCAGTTCAGGTGGGATGAGGGCAGTAGGATGAGGTCTGTGTCTGAGGTGAGGGTGAATGTAGCTCCCTGGGTGTGCTTGAGCCATTCAGCTGCTCTTTATACTGGTGGTGATTTACATCCTGGTCATCATCTCAGCCTGCTGGGTTGTTTATGACAGATTTTTCTGGAAAAAAAATATCTCAGCCCTTAATAAGCCTATTGCTTTTGGCTAAGCATGTGGGTGTGGGGTACAGAAAACAACCAGAGGAGTATGGCAGCAGTTTACTGTGTCTCAGGACTTGAAGCTATGGACAAAAAGCCCTGCATCACCAGAGCTCACTGCTAAATGATAACTTAAGTCAATTATATGTGCCTCATTCATCTTCTAGAAAAGAAGCAGAGAGAAACAGCTTTTCTATTTCCATAATCATGCCACTAACTAGACAAAACGTGATAATCCATAATGAGCTGGAAGTGAATTAAACAGAGAACAGGGTCTTTTGATGACTTGCCAGTTTTCCCTAGCATCATTCATACAGGTTATTGACATAGGACCAATTTTTCACCCTTGCTTTAACAGGACTTCCATTATTACAGTTGAAAAATGGCCAGCACAAATGTTTGCAGGCACATTATATTTTGGTACCTTAATTTAAGATTTCCTCGGATTTACAAGTCCCTAATTGTACCTACAAGTCAGGTACCCAGGAAATAATGTCCTGTACAAACAGCTGCAAATATTGCTTCTGTGAGATTGGAAGCTGGTCTCCAACTCTGGCCCTTGATAACTACAAAGTGAGTTTTCCTCCCCTCCAAATGCACTCAGTTTGTCACCCTTACTGGCTAGCAATGAACTGAAAATAAATCTTTGAGCCACCGGCTCCGTGCAAGAGTCTGAGATGGTTTTTACAAAGTGGCAGGAAAAAGAAACCACCAAATTTGGGAGCAGATTTGTGGAGCAAAACACAGCTTGGTCTAAGTTTTCTAAAGTTTGGAAAATATTTGAAAATAATATGACTCCTGAAGTAAATGGGACAACTGTGTTTTCAGCTGTGCACGACGATGCCAGCCTGGCCACCTCAAAAGGTCTGTCTTCAGGTGTCCTTTCCCCCAGCCCTTTTCTCTGAGCCCAGATGTGACTGAAACCCTGGCAGAACAGGGGAGATCTGCAACCGTGTTGTGACTGCCACGGTGCCAACTATTTTCTCTCCCTCAGGAGACCAGAACTTTTTCCTTATAAAACATCAACCTCATTCAAAAAGTCTTCTTCAGCCTTCATATTCATAAAAAATAAATAACTTCCAGGGTGAAGAACCCCAAATCTATTATTTCCACTAAGCTTCTTTCAGGACCTGTTTCTTTAGATACCAATGTGCCTCCTCATTGGGTCCCATGGTGAAGGACACCTCTGTGGCCATCAGGTCCCATGGCAGCAAGGGACCACAGTGCTGGTGGTCCCCGTGCTATGCTGGGGACTGGGGTTTCGAGCAAAGACACTATGGTGCTATATCCCACAAATGCATCACCACAGCAGCCCCCTGCAAGGATTGTAAGCGTGTGGGTGTTTTCATCAGAGTTAGCAGTTTTATTCACTCTACTCTTTTTCCTCAGCTTCTTAGGCTAGGATGCACAATGTGGTAAAAATGAGAGCAACAAGGGGCTTTTTTTAAAGTCTTTTCTTGGTTATTACTCATTGATTGCCTTACAGAAAACTCCAGTGGGACTGTAGAGAGGACAGAAATTCTTTCTGAATAACATGATTTTTTTTTATTATTTTTTATTTTTTTTAAGATGATTTAGTTGGATTTTTCTGCTCTTTCCAAGTAGGAGCTGCACGATGGAGTTTTCCTCAGCTCAGTCATCTCAGCTAGAGCCACTAAGAGACAGACTGAGAGGAAAAACCTTTTTAGAAGATCTTTTTTTTTGACTGACAGTTCCCAGAGGGTCCCCCCTGCTTTCCCCAGCACTGAAGCTCTCAGGGGGCCGGGCTGTGTACGAATTAAACTTTGAATGTATGTGCACATCAAAGACAAGCAGATCAGCAGCAATTTGCAGTTCGTACAAAATAATGCAACATCACCAGAAAATTCAACATAATGCCTTTCCTGTAAAACTACCGCAAGGTGCTCTGCAAATAAAACACACTAAAATGCCACGTGCAAGGTCTGCCCTCCACCAAACATTACGCCCCAGAACAGAAAGGATATTTATGCTTGAACCTGTATGCATTTATTGATTTTCATTCCATCCTGGCTGTGGTGGGAATCTGGATGGAAAGCATCTGGGGTGTCCACCAGCCTGCAAACTGCCCTTTGTCTAGACACACATGCCACACATGATGGGATGGTTTCAAGCAACGGCTGCACTCCGGCAGCAGCATGAGCATCTTGCACAGACGTGTGGGTTTTGAGATCGCCCGTGGCTGCATAAAACTCAGCAAAGTAACTTCCAAGCATCTCTGCATTGGAGGGGAGCGGGCTGTGTGGGGGGCTGTTGGCACAGACGGCCTCCACGCTGCTGGGGGTGGGAACTTTTTCAGGGACGCTGGAACACGCAGGCCTTGAGATGGCTTTGTCTACTGAGCTAGAAGAGCGTGCAAAACAGAGCAATAAATAGATCAGGAGTGATAAGAAGTATGGGGGAGGAGATAAGAAGGGAGCCTGACAAAGTTCACGGCCAGTGCAGGGTGGGCATTTCCTTCATTGGGATGGCAAAATACTCCCAGTCTCTTTGCAATGCCTTGCTGACTATTCTCATCCAGGCCTCTCCAAGAGTAGGGTGTGGGGTTTTTTTTGCTCAAAAAGCTGATCTCTACACGTTCAGCATAGTTTATGGGATAAAATCACTGTCATTTTGGGAGTTCAAATCAGCTCTATGTGCCACAGAGCTGGCAGAGATTTACCACCATCATTTAGCACACCACTCATAGATTAAAGGGGCTTGTCCTTTTCACTTCACCTTATTTATGATTTTCAAATAATAAAGCATTCAGGCAGAAATTATGGCTCTGTTAAGCTATAGATATGTCCGTGTTCATCCCTTGTAAATGCACCTGAGGGCTGAAAGTTCATCAGTTTGACTTCGGGAATGAATCTGAACTGGAGCCAGGCAAACAGTGGACATAGACCAGCTTGGGTTTATACCAGCTTTACAACAACCCCTTTGCTTTGGGACTGCAGGCAAGGCACAACCCGTTTGCTTTTTGATCTGGGTTTCACATGACCCAGTGTTGCCCAAACATTTATGAATTTTTAGTGAAAACTCTTAACTACATGTTATAACATGGTAACTAGACTGAACTAAGTAACCAGTCCTGAGAGGGAGCAGCTGTAGCTGGTATGTTTATTAAGGCATCATTAAACACCTGAACAGCATTTGTTTCCTGAGAAGAGGCCAGAGAATGTCAGAAACACCTTTAGGAGCCACTGGTTGGTCAGGTTGGAGCCAGGAGAGAGGCTGTAACTCAAGAAAATCTCAGAACCTGGGCCAAAGCCAGTTTTATGGGCTTCAATAAGGCCGAATACCAGGTCCTGCACTTGGGCCACAACACAACAACCCCCAGCAGCACTACAGGCTTGGGGAGGAGTGGCTGGAGAGCTGCCAGGCAGAGAAGGACTGACAGCCAGCTGAACATGAGCCAGCAGTGTGCCCAGATGGCCAAGAAGGCCAATAGCATCCTGGCCTGGATCAGGAATAGTGTGGTCAGCAGGAGCAGGGAGGTGATCATTCCTCTGTACTCAGCTTTGGTG
>WTSP01006300.1:0-30968 GCA_025331215.1 Actenoides lindsayi | reverse complement strand
CAATAAAAAAAAAAAAAACAATGTGAAAAAAAAAAAAAACAGGAGTTTTTTTCTGTTTTTTTATTAAAAAAAAAAAAAAACCCCCCCCCCCCCCCCCCCCCCCCGTACCAGTTTTACTACCTGTGCTTTTACAGCTCTCTGTGAAATCTTCTTGTCATGAATATTCTTCAAATCCAAGGAGATCTGCATAAACCAATTCAGAATCTGCAGTGAAAGATAAAGGCAACAAACACCTATCAAATATCTGATTCTGGTGTCCAATGGGGCATCTTGCTGAAATATATAAAGACAACAAGAATCTGAAACATGTAGAGCATATAAAATATAATTTATTTTAAATTAATGTCATATACTTTTAAATTAATGTCATAGATTTTTCCTTTCCTTTTTTTAGTGCTATCACAAAACTAAATGGAAATAGATACCTGCTCCACTTTCCTTATTGCCACCAAGCTGTCACTAGGTGTGACAGCATGAGTACTTGAATTAGAACTGAAGAATCAAGTCAAAGGACAGTAAGAATACTAGACCTTTATTTGGAAATGAGTGAGTTCAAATAACAACTAACACAGAATTGGGAAGTGTCTTAATTCTCAGTGGTGGAAGTCATACCACCCAGTTATTGTATTTGTAGTCTTACCAAATGTGATCCAGAAAAAAAAAAAACAAACAAACAAAACCCCAAACCAGACAAAAACCAAAACAACAGAAACAAAGGGTGAAAGGATGAAATGTGATGAAAGAAAGAAGCTACACATAGTAAGACTCACATAGTAAGTAAGCGCACAGATTGATCTTTTATCCTCGACCCAGTACAGCTCAACATATATTTAACTTCACATACACATATGTTTTCTTCAATAAGGGCCTTTGGACTTAATTCAGAAACAAAAGTACAATGTGATTATATGCTTTTCTATTTAGGAAAATTTATAGTAATGAAAGAATTAGATTCAAGTAATAACCTTCTATTTATACTTCACTTTAAACACATGATTTCCTGAGTAGGGCTGATGCCATAAATGAGACTTTCTTAATCATACCTTTGAAAATATAAACAATGCTGTGTTAAATTGGGGAATTTGCTTTCCGTTCTTGATTGGCAGATGTATCTTCTGTTTCTATAATCCATTCTTCTGTCTATACTTCCTTTGCCTTTCTTTGGATGTGTATTATTCTGTGTTGTTGCCAAAGTGGTTTTGCGTGTTGGTTCTCTCCTTTGTGTTTTCATGATCTGTAGTTTAGTCCTCTCTTTATTTTCTCTCATGTTCTCTCTACCTCTGTATGACTCCCAATGGGATTTTAAAATTCATTATTACTGAAGCAGTAATTCATATCTATCTGACTTCTACACTAAGCAGTTCCTTCATTACTACTGAAGCAAAAATAAACATCACAATACTACTTTTATTTTTTTCCACTTTTATGCTTTAGAGTATATTTTCATTAACTAGTTGGATACTATCTATCTAGTTTCTAGGTAGATTGTCATTGTACCTGCAAAAGTACAAGACTGTGCATGATTGATTAACCTCAGAGTTCAGGACGCTAAGTCCCATATATGAGAAAATTTCCTTCAGAAAGCTAAGAGTTAGTAAAAAACAATAAAGGAATAATAAGGAATAACGGGAAATTCTGTTTTTGTAAATTGTAATACGTATCATACTCACATATTTACAAAATAAAATATATGTGAACATGATCCAAAAGCAGTGAGGTGTCTGGGCTTATTTCTCTGTGGTGGTTTGTTTAAATGGCATCAGAGAAGTTTTGACCCAAATGAAATGAATGGGGAGATTTACTATTGACTGCAGCATAAAGCAGGATATGCCATAATGTAAACAGCTTAAACAAATGAAGAATTCATATATAATATATCCCCTTGTAATTCTAAAACACCAGTTAAAAGAAAGTCCTTATGGCTTAGTGGGTATACTACTAATACAAAGACAAAGTGTATCCACAGTGGAGGGAGCAATGGGAGGGAGGGGGGATAAAAATTATATTAAAAATACAGCCAATAAATTAAGATCTTAAAGTAATATAAGAAGCAAACACTAAACTCCTATTAACATTACCGAAGTTTCTTTAAAACATTCAATTATTTTAACAGGCCAGAAAAGAAACAATAGCTAGTACTAGGTAACTCAAGTCATTTGTTTTACATAATATGTTTTTTCCTCTAAAGATAACTTCTTTCACCTGGTCCTCATCAAATAGAACTCCATGCTGCATATTTATCCACTTCATTGAATCTTCACCATCACAGTATTCCATCACAATATGTATCTTGTTCATTTCTGAAAGGAAAACCTTTTTTTTCCCTTTATTCTTTTATTATTCTTTAATACAGCAATAAATTCTTTTATTTCTTTCAAAATGCCATATTTACTGCATTTTTCCACATTGCAATCACTCCCTTGGGTGGGTATCAACCAGTCACTCAACAAAATACCACTAAAAGTTTCTGCACTTGAGCTGGTAAGGTAAACAAGACTTTTCCCAACGGCTATTGTCCTCAGTTTGTGGTTATATTACAGCCTCACCAGCCTAGTGCCATTCAAACCACAGCATTAAAACCACATACCCAGTTTGCCCCAGAAGGACATGCCAGTGCTCAGTGGTGAATAAGGAGCCGTTTCCATCAAAGAGCATCACACCAGTGCATTTTGGACAGGGCACTGATCAGAGGCAGGTCCTCATCCTTGGCTGGCATGGCCCTATGCAGCTCAGTCCCAGCCATAGGTGCCAGAACATCAGCCCCATGTGGTTTAGTCTGCTGTGCAAAGAAAATCCTTCCCTGATCTCACTAGTTAAGGCCTGAAGTAGGAGACTTTCAACCCCTTCATTATATGTTTTCGCTTTCACCCAAGGACTGTGGGTTCTCCTCAATCCTTGCCCCTGTACATAACTCCTGTTTGGGCACGACAGAACCTGCTGTCAGCTGTATCTGCTGTCAGCGAACTCCACTGCCCCATTTCACATGATAAAAAAAAAATATCCCTTATGAGTTTAAAGTTTTCATTTGCAGATTGCTTTCAGGGAGCGTCCCCTCATTCCTGTACCATGAGACAAGCCAGTTAGGATATATATCACTACCACAGCTTTTTATTTCTTTCTCCTTTAAACTAAGCTCCACCAATCCCTAAGCTTTTCATCCAGGGGCCCCTCCAAATTGTAATCATTTTCATCACCCACCCAGTCCCATGACTGCCTGCATTTTTTAACAGCAGCAATAAGCTGAAACCATTTGCCATCTCTCTTGGGTGTCAGCCTTTGGTTTTGTTCCAGTCTTCTGCAATGCAAGCAGAGGCACTCACTATGAGCCTTGTCTGCCTGTGGGAGGGCTAATTCCTTCCCTCTCATGGGCTATGGGGCTCGCTGGAGCATCCACAACCTTCTTTACTGCAAAGGATTGCTCGGGACATCCCACTCATACCTTTCATGTAGAGGTCATGGTCAGGAAAGGCTCAGTTTGGTGGAGAGTGTCTCACACAACAGCAGTGCTATAACACATAGCCACGTACCTGGACAGTTCAGTAAAGCACAAAGCTTAGTGCAAGGCCAGTGGTATTTTTTTGTCTCCTGTTAGGTCACAACAAGCATTGTGATGCATTCAAATTGCTCTGAGGAGATGGAGAAAAGAGACTTGAGCAGAGTTTACCCATCTCTGGACAGGACTGATTTCATCCTGCCAAAGTCAGTTCATCAATGGCACTCAAATGCATTTGTAGGAAGAAGGAAGCCTTTTCTCCCCCCACCACTCCTTTTCAGATGTACCGTCTACAATTACATTCTCAGGTATTTTTCCAAAACTCTTTCCCAGTGAACATCTCCATGGTAGCCTCTGCCCCGTGGAATATAGGCTGCACTATCAGCCACATGCCATCAGAAATTTACTACCTGTATTACTCAGTAACTACAAGGAGAAGCAAGCCAACATCTCCAATGGTGAATATTTCCACAAACATTTGTCCCAAGAATTGTTACTTCCTTGCTTGGTTCTCTGTAGGGATCCTTGTTTCAGCAGGGGAGCATGTCCCAGCCCTGCTACCACCCAGCCTGGGGCATGGGGCTTGTCCTGGGGGAGAAGGGAGCCTGTAGGTGCCCCAAGTGCCTGGGCGCCACCTGCCCTTTCCACTGCTACTGCAACATGGAGCAATCACAGAAAAGGCAGAAGCATCCTTTTGCTCTTTAATCTCATCCCCACTCTTATAAACATCTCCATGAAAATTCCTTCTTTGCTCACTTACGGCCCATTTAATTTTCTACCATCTAATACCTTAAATGAGGCCTTAGATGAGCCTGAGGTTCCTCCCCAACATGCAGATGCAATGGAGGAGGAAGGTGAGAGGAATAGAGAAGAAGAGGAGGGGTTTCCCCCTAAATCTGCTGGGGCAAACAAAGACATCTGGAGATCTGGACTCTGGAAATCTCCCTTGGCATGACAATAACCTCAGTGATACTCCAGCCACTAACAACAGGCAGATGTTTATGAGCAGCAGAAGACACACAAGTGGTGTCCCAGCAGGCTGCAAGGACCCACATCCCTTTCCCAGCTCTCTCCTCGGTGTGGAAAAGAAAACCAAACACCTTTCCAGAATCTTCCTTCCCAGTGATTCTCCCCACACATTTTTTTTCGCTACCCAGGCTGAGGTACCAGCCACAGCCACCACAAGTTGAATGAGATGTCTCCCATTCTTCATGGCTTTTCTGATGAGGCAGGTGCAAATATTTAGGGTGAGGGGTCTCCCACAAAGAACTGCCTCCATATCTTCTCCCCTAGCTTGATGAGTCATGTCCAAGGACAATGCTTTACAGCAGGGTGAGGCTTGCCCTGCCTGCTTCAAAACCTAGAAAAAAAGACCCAATCAGATGAACTTGAAGCATTTGGTAAGAATGAGTTCAACCACAGCTCAGGAAACGTCTTTAACAACAATGAAAACCAGCTGACGTTCAAATACTGTTCCTCCCTCACAGCTCCTAAAACATCTTCTGGTCTCCAAGTTAATCACAGACACTCTGAAATCTCTGCACACACCGCAGTCACTCAATGATAATGTATGAAAGAACAGTTCCTGCTACAAAAAAAAAATGTACCTGATGGCCCATAAATTAACAGTGTGTCACTTCATATGGCCAAGGGCTGTGAGTGAGCAGAGCACTGCACAGCAAGGCAACAAATTAATTTTGGATGTCAGAAGCAGCAGAGCTTCCAGTCAATCTCATACTGCAATGTTCAAATTCAGATTTACAGATCCAGCAGATTTGTCTCATTTTATTGTCTGATAATTCATTCCACCACAGATGAGGGAGAAGAGCAGATGCCAACAGCCTAAGCTGCAGCAGAGGGAAGAAAATCAGGCCCCCTCGATTTGACTCTGGAGAGCAGGAAAGGAGGAATGTGCTGTTCCTAAAAGCCAGCCTGTCATTCACGAGGCAGAGCAGGGCTACGCACGGCTCCTCTGGCCTCGTCGGAAAATAAAAATGGCAGATATTTGTAACAGGGAAACTGTAACACCTATTGCTTATGATAGGCTTGATATCTGGATCTATGTCCTGTGGTGTTTTGCACAGAGCTCACAAGTGCACCTTAGATGCTTCCAATAAAAGCGTGACCTTTCTTCAAAGCACAGCCATGAGAGGCAGGTGCTGTCATTTCGCACCCGATAAGGCAGCATGTCAGCTCCACCTCCTGCTTTCACACCCAAGCACAGATGGACCTGCTACTGTAGTGGGTTTGGCTGCAGCAAGCCCTGCCTCGGTACATCACTGGACTGGGTTTTCCTCCTTCCCCCTGGGCCAGCTTGGGACATTTTGTTGGCTTGAAGGTCTGCAGGGAAAGATGGTCCAGTGGGAGCCTCGTGTTTGGGATACAGTGCAGACTGCAAGCAATGGAAATCAAAAATGACAGGCTGAAACCATATCCCATCCTTGCCTTTGACCACTAGGTCCACACAGACAGGTCCTCCTCACCAGTTGGCTGTGCTGCAGTGGAAATCACGGGATTTCCCTCAGTGGTTTACAGCATGAATTTAAGAAATTGTAGAATCATAGAATGGTTTGGAAGGGACCTTAAAGATCTTCTAGTTCCAAGCCCTCCACCAAGGGCAGGGACACCTTCCACTAGATCAGGTTGCTCAAGGCTGTGTCCAGCCTGGCCTTGAACACTTCCAGGGAGGGAGCATCCACAAGCTCTCTGGGCAACCGTAGTGCATAGGAATAGGCTGGAGTAGGTAGATTAAATGCTGGAGACTTTTGCCACAATTAGTTATTCTCCCCCTCCCAAGTTTCTGAGCAAGCTGTATGTTGGGACAAGTCAGGCAAAGCTTTGCCCATTGTCCTCACTGAGAAACCACAACCTCCGAACCTGGAGGCTGCTTGCTCGGGGCGATTTCCCTCTGGGGATACATCCAAATCCTGACTGAAGAAGCATTTCCGAGATGCCTGCTTCAGGACCCAGATACAAGATCACCCAGCCATTGTCTTCTGGCTCTGCTGGCCCTGGAATGCAGAACCTCAAGCACCCAAAATCTCAGGGAAGCCCACTAGACTCTCTCAAATACTGAGCTGTAAAAGGGATTGCTTGTTTTACATCAGAAAATGTGTAGTCTGACTTTCCTTCTCATGCTGAAGGGGATGAATGGCTTGCAGTTCTGCAGCCCCTTGCACATTAGCATGGGGATGCACTTATAGACAGAGCATCCCTTTGCATTAGGCAAGGACTACATCACAATTCGACAATCAGGGGAAAGCCAGCAAAGATGCAGCTGGGGCATCCTACACAGAAACAGAAACCCTTCCAGTCTGCTCCCTTCTCCCTGCCCCTGCTGCACATACCCAGCCTGAAACCTGTTCTCAATAAGTGACGGCTCAACTGATGGTCTTTTTTGGAAGTGACATCATCTCTTTCCCTCTCTTAGCATACAGACCACACAAGCCATTTCCATCCTTGCATCTCCTCCTTTTCTCACCAAAGGTTTCTGCTAACCATGCACTGGGCCAGGTACAGGTGGTGCCAACTCCTGGAAGGAGCACTAGCTCCATCCTTGGGTTTATTACCTCTGTCGTATACCATGATACCACTGAGTATATACCTTCCAGCCAGAATGCTGGAGTTAGCATGAGCCATTATGGGGAGATAATTCCACAGTGCTGCCACAAGTCCCAACTGCGCTCTGCGATAGCATAACACCATGTGTGGAAGAGGATCTGCTTCTTAATGATACGGCTACAATATACGGGGCTGGGAACCAGCACTGCATGGATCAGGGGTTTTAAACACATCAAACACTTCACATCCACTATCATAGTATCATAGACAAAACCCTCAACTAGGGGGTTATCTTTCACTCAATTTCTTCTCTGCGGCATCAGTTAAAAAAAATTAAAATCATTCTGTGAAGAGCAGGAGGCCTCAAGCTCATCACCTTCTCATGTATGTGCCCAAGCATGTACAAGACAGTAGATATCTATATCTCAAAGTTTTGGTGCCTTGACCAAAAAGCTGCCAATCAGTCATCCTACCTGCCCTTGCACAGCAGGGGATGCTGCAGGATGTCTCACCGCTTTGCAGTTAGAGCACACTCCTAAACACGTGTCTTCAATCCACCCCTTCGGGGCACCTCTGCTTTGGGGACTGCAGGGGTTGCTCATCCCAGAGCCATTATGGGTCTGGGAAAAAAAAACACCTTGCCTTGGTGTGGCCCACAGGGCAGGACAAACCTTGCTCCCTTGAGGCCAAGCACAAAGCTCATCTCTTAAGTCTACATTTTCTCCCAGTGCTTGTCTCTGATCTCCACAGTGTCTTCTCCAAAATCACAGAGGAAACCATGGTGCAAACTATAACTGGAAGCACCAAGAACCTGGTATTTGAAGCAACCCCTTCCCACCTTGAGTCACCTTGCTGCCTCCCACCAGAAAGACTCACTCAGAAAGAGAAGGAAAAAGCCTTAAAGACAGCAAAACAACAACTTTTGCAGGCTTGAAGACCAGCACCTCATTCTACTCACCGTTTGCTGGGGCAGCCCACTTCCTACAAGCACTGATGCATCTCCTCAGTGAGTAATGGGGCCCAGGTGTTGCTTGGCTGGCTCAGCCCTAAACCATCTCTGCATTTGAAAGAAGTCAATCTGGGGAATGGCACATTATTACCAGTGCACCAAAACACTCAAGGTCACCCACAAGACCCTTTCTACCACAGAATCTGCTCTGGGTCAGCCTGAGAGCAATTTTCAGATTAAGCTACTGGGAATGACCTGGAGAGGAGTTATTTCACTTGCAATATGGGTAGCATTCATAGCATGTGGCTGTGGCACAGATGTAAAAATGTATTTATTTTCTCTATATAGGCAATCCTTTGAGTTTGAAGCACGATGACTTACAGAAGCAGCAATGCAGTGGAGCTACCATGAGCTCTTGAAAGCACCAGCTGTGGTCCCAAAGTGTGTCACCCCTTCATCTGTTACTTCTTGAGCAATGTTGTGCAAATCCAGCTTCTGATGCTTTCCAGCAGCTATGCAGTAGTGATAATCAAACTTGAAGAAACCCCTTAAAGATGGGACAAGAACACACTACGGCTAGGGGAAAGAGTGGGATGCACTGATTTATAACTGGTATGGGGATGGAAGCTCAAAATGTTTATGGAAAGTAAGTTAGTATTTTTGACTCGCTCCGGGATGATACCACAGACTTGTGCAGAGGCAACAGCTTCACTAACCTGCTGAGTATTGCAGGAACTAAAGTCCTACACAGAAACACAGTTTGGGGCTCACCCTGCTCCTGAAAAAGCTGGGAAGTCAGCAGAAGCATCCATCTGTGCATTAGGTTCTTGGCTTTGGGATCCAAATCTTACCTTACTAGGAGAGAACAGAGTTTGCAGCCTGAAGAGCTCCCAGGCTCCCTTCATGAGCCAAGGAGGGAAAAGGGGAGAAGCTAATTTGACCAAATCCAAGGCCAAAACAAGGACAGTATTATTTTAGCCCCTGCTGCTTTTATTTGACTTCAGCAGGGAAACAAGCACACTCTGCACAAACCCATTAACAGTTTCCTTCTCTTTACTATGGAAAATTACACACACTTATCCACCTCCTGAGGAGATGTTTGCATTTAATTCTCTGCTATTTGCAAATACTTTGCAAAGAATACATGGAAAATGTTAGGTAAGAGCCAATTGTACCACATATGTCAAAGGAAGCAACAATCAGGATGTCTTTGTGAGATCTATTTTTGTCTAACCTTATCAGTACCTAAACCTGGGTGGTACTAAACAGTACAGAAGCAAGTTGCCATAGGGGGAGGGCATGCAGGGAGCTGGTCATTCTGCTTTCCATGACTCTGCAGGCAGGAGGGCCCCATCAGCATCAACGAATTTGGATGAGCCTGTTATTGGAGAGCAACACAGTCACCCCTCAGCAAAGGGGTACTGCATCTGCCAGCCAAGCACTGGGGATTCTCATTTCTTTATCATCTCAGTGCAAGTAACAGCCTCTTGCCTGATTTTGTACAATGTTGGCATTTATAATGCTCTGATTAGTACTGCAGCCCCCTCCCTTGGCACATCCCCCTCCCTGCAATTCCCTGTGATTCAGCACCTGAGATGTAGGAACTGCTTTTGAGGAGGAAGGATGGAAAAGAGTTCCTCTAGGGAAGTTTCTTAGGTCCCTTTTTCCTCCTTCACCAGCATACTCACTAATTCCCTGCAGAGAAATGCAGCAGGTCCTTTTCCAGCCCCTTTTAGCTCACCCTGAAGAGCAAACACTGAGCTGGGCAGACATGTAAGCTGCTTCATTCAGCCTGCATCTCTGCAGGACATCTTGGGCAAAGCTGGTCAACAAGTGCAAAGAGACCATCTGTGAGCAGTACTAACTGGTCTTGGTTCACTCAGGGACCTCCAGCTGTGCCACAGGTGCCCAGGCCAGGACTGGGGCCCAGCTCTGCAGCAGCAACCCTTGCTGGGTTTTTGGTGGCAGACAGTGCCCTCCAGTGGGGCATTTCCCACCACACTATTCACAACTTCCCAACATTTTAAAAGCCCTAAACTAGACAAGTAGAGAAGTTAGAAGCTGTCAGCTGCAGGACAAGCTGGGGAGACAACTGTGCTTTAGTTCCATCAAGGAGAATTTATTTGGTGGTGGTGTTTACCACAGCCAGCATCTCAGCAACCAGCATTCATGCAAGCACCAAAAATGCTGTCCTTGTCATTCAGTGACAGGGGACACTTGTGCCATAAACTGGCCAGGAGTAGCCCCCATACTTTAAGTCAAGCTCTGTGTGTGTTTCTCAGCGAGTCTGAAAGAAACCCTTCCCAGACCCTCAGGTTGTGCCAGGGCTTTCCATAGAGCTCTGCCTTAAGGCTAGGAGAAAGCAGGCAACACTAAAAAACAGATGCAGAATAGTTTTTAATTTCTTAAATTAAGCACCAAAGCACCTTATTTCCTTTTTTTCATTTAAAAAAATTGATTAATTTCCGTGTGCTGATAGTTCAACGCAGCTCCTGAGCAGGGTCAGTCAGGAGAAGATACACAGGGGTGTGGAGCAAGCGCTTTGTTTCCCAAGCTGAGCAAGTATTGAAAAAATTAAATTACAAGACAAGGAAGATTGTGGTGGGATATTTGTGGTCCATAAAACACACCAGAAGGGTTTGCACAGCTGGTGGCTTGTGTCAGCCACGGAAGGCAGGAGTGACTGCACAGGTCACCAGAGACACTGGAAGGTTGGGGGAGCACTGGGACCCCCTCAGAGCGAGGGAGACTGCTCCAGAAAGACCCGGTATGCCTGGCTGGGGTGTGCCCGGACACCCCACAGCCACTCAGGGGACCTGGCCCGCAGCTTCAGCTGGAAGGGGTCAAGGCGAAGGCACTCCCCCAGGTCATGCAGCTCCATCGCTGGCTCCTCCACAGCACTCGCTGGTGGCTCCTCAGGGCTTGGGTTCCTTCTGGGGTTGCGTCTCCACCCGCCCACCCTACACATGATGCCAGCAGCCACCAGCATCACCAGGACAGCCATGATGGCCACGCCCACCAGGATGTCGGCATGGCGGAGGAAAACGATGATCCCTGCAAGAGAAGGGCCATGGCCTCACTCTGCTTGCCCCAGTAGCCTCCCCACTGTGATCACAAAATCCCCCACATGCCTCACATCATGACTATAGTGCTCAGAGATGAGATGTGGAGCTGTGGGTGCTCCTCCAGGAGGGTCAACACCTCCCCTGTTGCTCTCCAGAAACCCTAATGACCACCTCTGGGACAGAGCATCTCTCCCAAACCTCCAGCCCGAAGAACTATTTAGACCAAGAGTCAGCCTCCAGGAACAGTACAGGGCTGGTGCTACTGCAGGAGAACCCTGATAGAGTAAAGCCATTTCCAAACCCATGTGCAACTACACGGAGTCTAGAAGACCTGCTACTATTCCTATCCAGACCTGAGGGGTCTGCCAGCTTTACCAAAAGCTCTGATTATAGTCTAGCACCACCTGCCATCTGCTCAGCATTGTGTCATATGTCAAAAAAGCACTGGGGTAAAGATCAGGAATATCAATGTCTTTCTCACTAAGATCTACATAGTGTGACAGGAGAGCGCAAGGCACCCCGAGGACTGACCAAGTTTGCGGATCACATGGATTTCAGCAGAGGAAATAAAATACCCTTGGCCACACTCCGCTTATAGCAACAAGTCTGAACAGCCAAGGCCAGAAGATGCAGAAGGTCTGGACAAATGAAGGCTCACACATGCCAAGTTTTAACCCTGATGCAGAGAAAGTAGCAGACTGGGGGAAAAGAGACTAGGCCTCATGGACCAGTTATATGTGAAAGTGTCGGTGTAGCCAGTGAGCAGAACCCAACAGTAAACACCATGGGCTGTTACCAGTATTTAACCATCTGCTAGGTACTCCAGGTTCCAACACTGGTGGCTGCACTGACTCACTGCTCCCAATAAGTGCGAGCCTTACCAAGAGTTTCCACCAACGGCATCCCTCAAGCAGGGAAAGGGAATCACAGAACTGATCACAGAAGGGTTGAGATAGGAAGGGACCTCTGAAGGTCATGTGGTCCAGTCCCTCTGCTCAAGCAGAACCACCTAGACCTGGTTGCCCAGGACCGCATCTAGACTGCTGTGGAGTCTCCATCCCTAGGCAATATGTACCAGTGCTCAGCCACCCTCACAGCAAAAATAGTGTTTCCTGATGTTCAGAGGGAACTTCCTGTGTTTCACTGTGTCCACTGCCTCAGGTCCTGTCACTGGGCACCCCTTAGAAGAGCCTAGCTCTGTCTTCTTTCCACCCTCCTTTCAGGCATGGATATATGTTGATAAGATCTCCCTGAGACTTCTCTCCAGGCTAAACAGTTTCAGCGTTCTCAGTCTTTCCTCACAGGATAGATGCTCCAGTCCATCATCCTTGTGGCCCTTCATTGTACTCTGTCTGGTATGTGCATGTCTCTCGTGTACTGAGTAATCCAGAAGCAGCAGCACTCCCTAAAGCTTTTGAGCACCACTCTGAAGAGCCTTTGGGAGCACAGATGTCACACTGGTGACAATGAGCAGTGATACTTTAACCTGACACTGTTAACAGTTGCAGGTCACTTCTTAGATGCCTATCGAGGTCTGAAAGCTGATATCTTTGCAATCTGGGAAGTACCATTTCTCCTGCAAGTACAAGAATCTCCTCCTAACTTCGATACCTACATTGACTAAACCTCACTCTTCCTCCCTCCCTCCCCTCATTTTCTGAAAGGATCACATTTGCCTCCAAGTCTGCCCATATCTGAAAACAACTTCCAAAGAAGAGCTCCTAAAGCCAAAGCAGGAAGCCTACAGGAACCACCAGCTGGAAATTGCCTTGGAAAGATTATATACCCTTCCCATACCAGGTCCAGACATCTAAAGCCACCACTCCAGTGGCCATGCCATTTGTCAACATCACATGCAATGCACATGAGGCAGAGGCAGAGCTGGTAGGACCCCAGTCAAGGAGAGAGACCCTTACCTTGACCTTGAATCACTCATGCCAGGTTGCACGAGACAAGAGTGATGTGCACAAATCCCTCACACACACACACACAAGAAAAACACCCAGCTGGAGGAGAAAGCAGAGACGCTACTTTGTTCTCTACCTGATCGTGGAGCACGGATGCAGAGGGTGCCAGACTTGGTGGGAGAATGATCTTCGTAGCCCTTTTTGCAGCGGCAGAGGTACGTGCCCATGCCATTGAAGCACTCTGCCTCCTCCCCACAGAGGCCAACCCCAGCACTGCACTCGTTGACATCTATAACGGGGGAAATAGGTGCCATGAGTCAAGTCAAGCTTGGCATAAAAGGGTTTACTGCAAAGCAAAGTTCCCACCTTCAACAAACAGTGAAACAAGCTGGAGCTTCTTCACTCCTACCGAGGTGCCAAGCAGCTCCTCCAGCTGGGAGCGCAGGAGCAGAGACACATTTCTCGCCTCTGGCTTCAGATGCAGCCAGAAGGTGAGCAGCAGGTTGGCATCGCTCGTCCTGCAGGCAGGGAAGAGCCCAGGGTGAGACAGAAGGTAAACATCACTTCCAATCCTGACTCTGAAAGCCCATTTAGACCTTCCACCCACTTGTAATAGCTCATGGAGCTACAGGCTCTTGCAAAGATTATTTGTGACAAGAGGCAGCTTTGCACTTGGAGCAAGAGAAAAACGAAAGCCCAATAATGGTTCCTCACTCGGAGGTAGACTGAAGCAACTAGATATTCCTGCAAAGTGAATCGTAGTGGCAATCTGCAGCCTCAGGTCACCCTCAACGAAGTGTGGCAGGGACCTTGCTCCCAGATTTCTCCAGCAGACACTGTGGCAGGTGTAAGGATCCTCATTTTCTCCAGATTTTAAATCCATCTTAGAACTATAAAGGGCCTATCCAGCACTAAACATCAATTTCCACCATCTTTGCTCTGGGAAATACTTTGGAGGTTTGTTTTCTAATTTCAGGACAAGTTACAGATCACAGGAGAGGAGTAAGGCTGTGTCTCTGCCTGGGGAAGGAGAATGGGAATCTAAGCCACAGCTATCCAAGAACTATTACAGATTATAGCAGAATCACCTGCCAAACCAGTGGCACAGCAGTAACCCTACCTTTTGATTTCCTTTAACTTCATTTCATTGACTCTGCTGGCAGAAAGTTTCAGGTTCTCCTGGACCTGCAGAGGAACAGAGTGATCAGAGCCAATTTGTTGTGTGATGCGAAGGAGTATGGAAACAGTTTCTTTTCTCAGTCTACCTCTCTACCTTGCTCTTCCTCTTCACAAAGCATTTGGGATGCATTACATATATCATAGCCCAGTGCCCTGAGCTTTTTCTCTGGCACAATATTAATTGTACCCACCTCCTTAGCTTCAGCTCAACCCTCACAAACACACAAGATCATTTGGAAAAAGGAAAGGCAACAGTAGCCCCAGGTAAGCATTTGGGTGCTAAATCATGGCAGAACATCAGTGGATGGATAGCAGCTTTAGGCTAGAAGCAGGCTGAACCCTGTACCTGCTCCAGATCGCATCCCAGGAAGGAAGTTTAGATGCAGCCCTGAACACAGGTGCTTACACACTTGCCCTCTTTTAGGCTCTGGCTACAATCTGCCCTGTTTCTAGAGGCAAATTGCAGCCCTCAGTTGTTTATATCCCTGTCTCTGGAGTGCTTTTCTGCTGCCTTGTGATGGCATGGTGCTATGAAGGGCTGCAGACACTAAATTCCAGCCAGTGTGGCCAGGCACCCTGCCAGGACATCAGCATTAGCCCCAGATGACAACCAGCACAAGCAACTCAGATGCTAATTTGTCATGTGGCTTTAACAGAAAATCCCTGAAATGTAAGGCATGCCATGGTGTCTTCTAGTTGAAGATCTGGGACATCACATTTGTTTTTCTTCCCCTTCCCATGCCCAGGCTTACATGGTTCTTCATAGATTCAAGAAGACCCTTTTGGAGCTCACTTCCACCATGAGGAATCCAGTCCTTGGGTTTGATTTCAATAGTTACTTCAAACAGCACATCTACCAAGAGACAGGAGATCCTTACATGTTTAAGTCCACATAACATGAACAAGCTCCTTAAATGAGTTAGTCCTTAAACATCAACACTAGCAGCACAGCTCCACAAGGACATGCTTGTGTAAGTCAGTGCCACAGGGGTATTTCCAGAGCTTGTGCATCAGGTAGAACAAGTTGAGTAATAGGTGAAAGCAAACCTTATCTAATGCTTGGTGCTAAATACTAGAATTTATCTTTCAGAACAAAATATACAAAAAGCCTGTCTGACCACACTCACATTTCTTTAGCTATTGTCTTTCCTAAAGGTATCATCATAATTTGTTATGGAGTCTGAAAGATCACTTCTCTAACTGATCTTTGTTTGGGATCAATTTAAACTGCTGTGATATGGCTGAATCCAGAATGGCACAGATTTGCCAGAGTCCACTTTTTAAAGCCTATTTGTTCAGCAATATTTCTCCTGTGCAAAGCTCAGACTTCCTGGGCAGCAGGTTGAGGGAGGTGATTCTCCCCCTCTACTTAGCTCTCATGAGACCCCACCTGGAGTACTGTGTCCAGCTCTGAAGTCCCCAACACAAAGGGGACATAGACCTGTTGGAGCAGGTCCAGAGGATAAAGGGGATGAAGATGGTCAGAGGGCTGGAGCACCTCTCCTACAAGGACAGACTGAAAGAGTTGGGATTGTTCAGCCTTCAGAAGAGGTGGCTCTGGGGACACCTTGTTGCAGCCTTCCAGTATCTGAAGGGGGCCTACAAGAAAGCTGACGAAGGACTTTTTAGAAGGGCTTGTAGTGATAGAACAATGGATAACAGCTTCAAACTAGAAGAAGGTAGAATTAGATTAGAAATTGGGAAGAAATTCTTTACTATGAAGGTGGTGAGACACTGGAACAGGCTACCCAGAGAAGTTGTGGATGCTTCATCCCTGGGAGCATTCAAGGCCAGGTTGAAGGGAGCTTTGAGCAACCTGGTCTAGTGGAAGTTGGCCCAGCCTGTGGCAGGGAGGTTGGAATTAGATGATCTTTAAGGTCTCTTCCAACCTAAACCATTCTATGATTTTTCTGTACAGATTCCTTTTTGCAAGCTGTTTCTGTGGCTTGCTCTACCATACAAGCTCACTATTGTGCTGCTTAGCAGTTGCTAATGTAAGAGGGTTCTGCTTTTCTCCCCAGTCTGAGGAGCAGGATTCCTGCAAGTTCCTGATCCAGGTAGTCATGAGACACCCATTGGAGTACACTGGGGAAACTGAGGCTCATTCATCCTCATTCACCTTAGAAAAAAAAGAAAATGATCTTTAAACAGTCAGCAAGCAATGCTTGAACTCCAACAAGCCAACATTTATGTCAGGTTTAGCGTGTAAACTCAGGTTTCTGCAGGGCAAGTGAAAAGTGGCGAAAGCACAACTGTGGGATTGCAGTGATGTCTTAAAAACTAGAATCTTCAAAGCAGTAACCACTCAGAAGCACCCTTCAATCCTTTCCAGATGAAATGAGCAGGTGATGTCCATGCACAACACCAATCAGCACACTGGATCCAAGGCAGTGCTTTAAGACATGCGTAACTCTTTGCATTGCTCACCTCCAGGATGGTGCTGGGATTTCAGCGCTGTGTTGTTCTCCAGAGATGCCAGGGCAGAAACCAGATCTGTCAGAGTAATGGAAAGAATCAGGTTGCCAGCCTTGGCATACCAGTAAGGGAGGGGAGAAAAGTACATTAAATATGTGTGACTTTGAAAGAAAAGCGTCATGTGCCAGCTCCTTCCGATATTCCTTATACTGAAATTAAATATCAAGCTCTAAATACAATCTACTTTTCTCTACAGTGGAAAGTGCTCTTTAGAAAGAAATCCACCTCAATAAACCTCATTTCCATTTCTGGAAGTGGATGAAATGTTATCCCTGTGAATCCACCAGAGGTCCTACAACTGAGCTGCCATGGACCCCAATAGAGAAAAACAGCTTGTGTATAAGATGCCACAGAGCTAAAAGAGCTAAATAAACTCTTCCCCGTGTCTACAGTAAAGGGACAGGAACAGTTTGGATGGGAGGAGAGACCAATTGAAAACATCTTTTCTACCTTCAGGCAGAAATTAATACCTATAGTGGCTAAAAGACATCTACCATTAACTCCTAAACTTTCTTAGGAGACAAAAGCTATTTTTTTCCCCCTCTACTGTCTAACTTCTGGAGCTCAAACTCAAACAAACTGGGAGCACCATACCAGACTGCAGCCACAGGAATCAAGGTGAGCTAGAGCTGTGTAACACCAAGATGGGCATTCACAGTGTGCTTTGGGCATGAAGTCACAGCTGAGAGACTGGATTCTCCATGGATAATTCAGAGCACTTGGATTAGGGACCAGCTTCTCCCTGTTAAGAGGAGCATCAGCCCATAGATGCCCATGTTACAACAGATAGCCAGCCCTATATCTTCTTAAGTACCACCTTCCTTGGATACAGAAGGAGCTATGAGTACTACCACATGGACCAACTGAAGGTGACAGCCATGTCTACAAATAAAACCTCTTAAGAGCGTGCTGCATTACTGGAAAAGAACATTGCAGCGTGTCAGGCATCAGTTCAGCCACAAATAACCCAGAAAACACCTTACCAAAGAGCTCTTCATTCCTTTCTTCTGGAAATACCACATGTCCCGTAGTCACACCAGGAGAGGGGTAAAGAGGAGAAGGTTTTGTACTCGGGTGTAGCAGTGGCTCTTCCAGCACTGGTGTCTGTGTGTGACGTGCAGCAGCAACCACTTCTGGCATGCTGTCGCTGGCCTGATCCAGGCTAGATGGTTTGACAGAGATACCTATGCTGCTGCTGGGCACCTCTGAGGAAAGGACACCCACTGAGCGACATGGGGCTACGGTGACCAGGAAAGACACGAGTTCTACATCCCCCTTTGCAATCCCCAGAGCAGACAGCTCAGCTTCATTCTTAGTGTCTGGCCCAGATGGAAAAAGCTCCACCAACACATCATCTTTGGTTTCTCTACCCTCACTACTGTCATGCTTTAGGCTCCTTTCCAGTTCTGTTTCATCCTGCAGCTGATCACATTCATTCAGGTCAAGTTTGCTCAGGTTACCACCAGACTGAGCATCTTCCATGAGATCAGGAGGGTGTTGAGCCTCTTCATCTGAGTTTGCAGGCTCAGGCTGGATCCTGCCACCAGCAAGTACACCTGATGGACTCGGAGAGGCTCTCAGCATGGGCAATAAACCTTTTGTTACCGCCATCCTCCAGCTCTCTTTTTTTGAGACCTCCTGGACAGGCTTTTGGAGAGCTATGGTACCATTTGAAGCATCCACAGTTTCAGAGTCTCTGAATATATAATACTGTCCTTTAAAATGTCTGTATTCATGGCTTAGGGAACCACTCCCTGATAGAAACAATACATGGACTGCAGTAGCTTGCGTAGCAAAGATCAGAGTACCTTGGTTGTGACAGGCATACACCACTTTGGTTTCCACGCTTGACGAGACCCCCTGGAAGATCATCTTGTCCTGATTCTTGCTGCACCCATCACTCCCCTGGAACCCCTGGATATAAATGACAATGTGCTTCTGGGAGCTTGCCAATATAGTCCAGTTGCACCAGATGTTGGTTTCAATGTCAGCATGCAGTGGCAGGTAGAACATCCCAGACCCACTCCGAAAAATAACATGGCAGCTCCTGACAGGGAAGTACTCCATGGCCCAGGGTGGTCCTAGCTCTGACACATCAGAAAGGAAACGCATAGTCAGTGATTAATGTACTCACCAGAACACAGACATCACACTTCTAGGAACGCTGTGAATTGCCACAGAAGAGGCCGTGTTTAAAACCCTCTTCTGCTGCAAGACTTCCACTGTTTCAGCTCCCAGAGCCACATCCCAGCTCTGCATTCATAGCTGAGCCCGGGCCCCAGCTGCTGTGCAGGGGTCTGACCCTTTGCAGCCCATCCAGCTTGCATTACATGTTTTTGCTTCCAACAGATATTTGGCCCATAGACCACTTTGTTGGAAGTCTGGCCCTCCCCAGACAGCCAGGCTGGGACTGCAGGATACACGCACAGCCTTGTATGTGGCCCCCACCAAGTACTTTTGCCTTTTAAAGCCTGCTTATACCAAGATATGAACTACTGGGAGACCTACCAGCATGTTTCTGTTGCTGTCCTCTTGGCATCTGGTTGTTTCTGGATACAGGATCATAAGAGGGCTCCTCAGGCTTTTGGCCTCTCGACACTGTTTCTCCCCACTGGGCCACAGGCAGGCCAAGATGTGAAGGAGTGACACTGGAGGAGGCATTTCTCTGCTCTCCTGCACTCACTTGGAGAGCTTCTGTGCTTTTCTGCATTTTAAATGCCCCGAGGGTGGAGGCAGAAGTCAGTTTGTTGCTAGCAGCTGTGCCCTGCTGCTGTACAGGCACTGCATGCTCCTTTCTCCTCACCCCCCACATGCCAAGCAGGGAAGCTGGTGCCACCCCAGAGCCACCGCTCACATGGTCCTCTGGACAAGGTAGCCCCACACCAGGCTTTGGACCAGTGACAGAAGCTGGGGAAGTACTCACAGCTGGTGATCCCAGGGAGACTGAGGTTTCTCCTTGCTTGCTGCCCACCTCCCCCAGCACTAGCTTTTGCATCCTAGGGCCAAAGCATCCAGGGGACTCATCTGTGCCAGCTATTGATGAATGACAAGGTGGGGAAGGGGGGACTATCTTCTGTTCCACTAGGCTAGCCAGTGAGAAGCCTGCCCTTCTCCTGAAGCTGATAGGGTCCAAATCCAAAGCTGTCAGTGGAGAAAAGACAATGCTGGACACAGGTTCCACTTCTGGAGGAAGAGGTGCTTCAGGGGTGAAATCAGCACAGCCGAAGTCTATGGGGACAGGTTCTGTACAGGAGACAACCAGCACAGGGGTTGTTTCTGTCCCTAGGGTGGACAAGGCTGTGGAAGGATGCTCCAGCCCTGTTGGCAAAGGCGATACAGTCAGCCCTGGCTGTGCAGCTCTATCACTTTGGTGGTGGCAGCTTTTTACACCCAAAGAACACACATGAGCTTTCTCAGCAGCTGAACAGTCGTGTGCTTGCTCTTGGAAGATGTCCCACAGTGCTGTTGAGGAGAAAACAGTGCTGCATCCCACAACTCCTCTAAAACATTGCAGGGAGGAAATATCCATGAGCTTTGTATGTTGGAGGCCAGTTATTCCCAACTCAGATTGAGTTGTGGACAAATCCCTAAAACTGCTTTGGCATATTTGGCTTCTCTCAGGTAGCAGATGTGAATGGCCTCTATCTACCACTTCATATGGGCTATTCAGGCTGGGCATCAGACTCTTTGCAAGGCCATCGACATCACTGCTCACTGCGCCATCAGTTGGGATGCCTGACTGGGGACGGCTTTCATCCTTCTCTACACTGATGGTGCTGAGCCTTTGGTACACAGTGGTATCTGTGCTCCCTTCGCTTTCTCTTTTGACAGGGGACAAAGGCTGCAAGTGTGCAACCAAGTCCAGGCAACTTGTGTGTGTTGGTTTAATAGTAAACAGTAGGTCACCCAGATCTTTTGGCCTCAGGGTAGGGCACAGGACAGACTGGCTGTTCTCCAGACCCACACCTGCTGGCTGCAAAAAAGGCTCTTCTACCTGCAAGGCACCAAGCAAAGGAGTTTCTGAAAGCACACTTGAAAGCCTGCGCATATAACCAAAACCCACACTGATGTGTCCACTCAGAGAGACACTCTGCCCCCAGGTATCCTGTGCTGCAGTGGGGATTGTGCTTTCAGGTGTTCCTCTGCCCTGAGCTTCCTTGCAGCATTTCAGACCTCCTAGCAGCTCAGACTCCAGCACACAAGGAGCTTTTGTCTCCAGACGTGATGTCCTTGCATGTTCATGTGGGACAAGCTCAACAGGACTCCGCACAGGGCTACTCAGCATGATCCCTCTTCCCTGCATCCACTCGCCACTTAACACCATGGTCTTGCCAAGGCTTACGGTGCTAGATGTGGTTGCAAAGTCCAGCGCATCTCTAAGGTTTTCAGCCCATCCAGACTGAAAAATACTGTCTCGCTTTGGTAGTTTTGGAGCAGAAGTTTTGGAAATCACACCATCTTTGGAGGAAGATTCACCCTCCCGGTCTTGGAAGATGTAGTACTTCCCTTTAAACTGTGCGTCTCTACAGTTTGGCAAGTATCTCTTCAGCAACACAACATGGACAGCCTGAGCAAAGGTGGCAAAAACATGCATTTCCTTTTTCCAGCAAGCATAAACCACACTGTTTTCCACCAGTGAAGAAACTCCTTCAAATAGGATTTTGTCCTCATTTTTGTTGCAGCTCTCCTTAGTGATAAAGCCCTGAATATAAATTATTATATGCTTTCTAGAGCCTGCCCAGATTGTCCAATTGCACCAAAAGTTCATGGGGGAATCACCATGGTATGCTGGAGGAGAAAACTCCCCATACTTGTCCTTCAGAACTCTGTAGCAGCTTCTTACAGGCACATATGCCAATATCCAAGGAAACTCTGACCCTGGAAGAAAGGAAGCAACAACTTCAAGTTTTCCTCCACCTCCAGTTCCCAGAGTTACTAGTCCTTACTTCCAGAAATTATTTTCAAACTCCCTTATCTCCTTCATTTTGCTACCTCTCACTCCTGTTTGCCAAGCAACGTGCAAATCCACCTTACAAGTATACAAGTAACAATCCATCATGCAACATACAAGTAGCCCTGTGTCAGATCAAGTTGGAGGGAAACCACCTGAGCACCTATGTACCAGCCCAGGGCATGCCTAAAAACTGCCATCCCTTCCAGGCCAAGTAACTTTCTATCCACATCTGCCAGCAACCTACCCCAAACCTCATCATCATCAGCGCTCACCTCACCAGTACGTACCACTCCAGAGTACTTGGAGGGCTGGGGACAGCCACCAAAGAAGCCCTAGCCACCACGGATAACTGAGCTGTACACCCACTGCTACCACCTCAGAGTGGGACAGGCTTTGAGCATTCCCCCCACCCCAACACAGCCACACAGGAATACAGAGGTCACAGCACACACAGTCATTGCCAGTTGTCCCAGGGAGGCAGGTTCTCAAAATTGTTTGGGTTGGAAGAGACCTTTAAAGATCATCTAGTCCAACTCCCTTGCAGTGAGCAGGGACATCTTTAACTAGATCAGGGTCCCATCCAACCTGTGCTTGAATGTTTCCAGGTATGGGGCATCTACCACCTCTCTGGACAGCCTGTTCCAGTGTTTCACCACCCACATTGTAAACATTTCTTCCTTATATCTGGTCTAAATCTGCCCTCTTTTAGTTTAAAGCCATCACCCCTAGTCCTCGTCCAGCCACAGGGTGAGGCTATTTAGGGACCAAAACTACAGGGTCAGGGAATTGCCACATCAGGCAGAGCTACAAAAGCAAAGAGCGCATGGTTAGTTTGGTTTCAGCACACAGGCAATGTTTGTTGTTCATACACACACAGAGCTGGAAGGCAGGTTTCAACCTCTTTGCTTTAAAGGGTTCAGCCAAGCAAGAAGGCCTCCCAGCCTCTGTAAGACAAGCAACATTAGCATCTCACCGTAGCTAATTTAGGCCTTGGAGTGGGAAACACTTTCCCCTCAAGCAGGAAGAAATACAACATTTTCCAAAAACACCATCACAAAGCTAGAAGAGGCAGAAGCCAGCAACAGGTTTATGCTACAGGGGCATAATTAAAGTTTGGATTGAACTTTTGGTAATTGTTTTAATTGCTGCCCAACAGTGATTTGCTACAGCGCACTGCTCCTGCCTCTGGAGTCCTGCTCTGCAGTAGGGGTTTGACAGCTGTGAGGTAGCCGTGCATGTTATCTCCCTCACCAGCATTGATTTTTCCTTCCCTGGCACTTGGTATCAACCATGCCCCCTTCCCTCCCCTCACCCCGGGGCCAGGTCATTGCTCCTGGCTTTCCCCACCATAGCTTGATGTACCCAACAAATTCTGGGGAGGATTTATTCAGGCTACCAAAAAAAAAAAAAAAAAAAAAAAAAAAAAAAGCCTGGTGTGAGAATTAGCAATTAACTCTTACCTGGTTTAACTTTCTGATAGTCCTGAGAGGAGCCATGTACCTATAAAGAAAAGAGAACCTTGTTGCAGACCCAACTACCACTGCCCATGCTTGTAATACTGCTCAGAGAGACCCCAACCCAAGTCTGATAGAAAGGGAGCACCAAATCCACTGTGTCCTTGTAGGTTGGGGTTTTGCCTGTGCCTGGACCAAGCCCCTAAGCCACCTCTTTTTTTCCTATGTGATAATAAATATTAATCCCTCCCTATCTCCAACAGCATTGCCTGATTTAAGCTGTTAGATCAGAGCCACTAAAAAAACACCGCCAAAGCATAGCAAAGCCCAGCTGTACTTTAATCTGTAGGGGCCCCGCAGAGAAGAGAAAGATTCACAAGCTGGCAAGATGCTGCAGCCAGGAAAGGAGTTTCCTCCAGGGAACGGAGTCCCCGCTTCCCATGGCTCACCCCCAGGGCAGCACAGGCAGCATCGGAGCCAGCAGCACTGCAGCGGGACCTCAGCATCGCCCTGGGAGCCTGCCTACCAGCCTGCCTGCCAGGGGCCAGTCCCCACACCCAGGGTGCCGGTGCCACGAGCAGAGCCAGAAGCATCAGGGAGAGCGAAGGCTCCATGGCAAAGATTTATCAGAGCCACAACATTCAAATGAGACCAAAAGAAAAGAAAAACCTCTTCCTCCCTAAGGTGACCTCACACAGCAAAGCAAATGCAGGATCACCCCCTTTCCCACTTGCTCTCTAAAACCCATCCCTGCAACAAAAAGTATGATCTGGGACCTCACTCACTCATATACTGCCCTGCTACCCGTGTGGTAGCAATTAGCTAATCAGAGAATTGAGGCCAGCTCTCACTCATTAGAGACAGACCTGTGCTTCCAATTGGCCATCTAGTATTCCTTCCTTCCTGGGTGTTTCAGTGGGAAGGCACTATCCTTTTGCAATACACAATGCTATGAACTAGAATTAAAGTGATGCTGATATCCCTGGAGCAGAACTCAAGTTGCTTTTTCGTTTACAAAATAAAAATAAAAAGGATTCACTTATTGGGGAAAACAAACAAATAACAAACTCAAACCTGAATGTGAAAGCAAATCTTTTCATCACATTTTAACTGGCTTCTGCCAAAGGCTGTGATTTCCCGCAGGGCTGGGCTGTTCTGATGCAGCACTGAGTGAAATAGGTGAAAGTGCCTTGAAGCACAAGCGGCTCCTCTACTCCTCTAAACCGAAGTGCAGAAAGGAAATAACCCAAGTGATGATGTGTAAATTATTAGGTGCTTAAAATTCTCTCAGCTCTCATAGTCTAACTTGTCATTAGGGGCCACGCAGATAAGGCAATTAGGCTGTTTGACACGTGGCTCTGACAATATTCCTTTTAAAATGTCAATCATCATTTAGCAAAATAAAATAAAAAATCCCTTCTTTCTTGTAAGTCCTCATAGCTTGACAGGCCGACAGATGTTCAGGTTCTAATACACCCGTTTTTGTCATGGGTCAAAACAAGCAGCATGTCAGACCTTCCCAGATACCTGGGATTCACAGTGGCAAGTGGCTGTGTCCAAGCTCCCTGGTTTTAAGCTTTTCTGCCCATCCTATGTGCAGTCCTGCTGACCAAAGGGCCAGTGAGAGGCTGTCATTCTTCCAGCAGCACAAACCTCCTCCCACGGCCACCTGTCTGTAACTATGCATGGCCAAAGCGACCCCAAATTCTCTCTTGCTCTCCTGTGGCAGGTGCAGACGGACCTGCAAACCCCACTCCCTGCTTACCATAGAATCGTTCAGGTTGAAAATTATTTTTAAGATCATCACTCCCAACCACTAACCCAGCATTGCCAAGTTCACCACTAAACCATGTCATTAAGTGCCACATCTACACATCTTTTAAATACCTCCAACAATGGGGACTGCACCACTTCCCTCCGCAGCCTGTTACATAGCTTGACAACCATTTTGGTGAAGAAATTTTTCCTAATATCCAACCTAGACCTCTCCTGGCACAACTTGAGACCATTTGCTTTTGTTCTATCTCTTGTTACATGGGAGAACAGACCAACCCTCCCACCTTGCCATGACCTCCTTTCAGGTAAGGTGTTTCCTGAGCCTCCTTTTTTTCCAGACTAAAGAACCACAAGTCTCTCAGTCATTCCTTAGAAGACTTGTTCTCTAGAACCTTCACTAGCTTTGTGAACCTTCACCAGCTTTGTGAACCTTCAACAATGTCCTTCTTGTAGTGAGGGGCCCAAAACTGAACACAGTATTCAAGGTGTGGCCTCACCAGTGTCCAGTACAGGGGGACAATCCCTACCCTAGTCCTGCTGGTCACACTACTTCTGATTTAAGTAAGAATGCTGTTGGCCTTTTTGATCACATGGGCACACTGCTGGCTCATGTTCAGACTGCTGCTGACCAACACCCCTAGGTCCTTTTCCACTTGGCAGCTTTCCAGCCACTCAGACCCAAGCCGGTAGCATTGCCTGGGGTAGTTGTGACCCAACTGCAGGACTCAGCACTTGGACTTGTTGAACCTCATCCCACTGGCCTTGGCCCATCAATCCAGTCTGTCTAGATCTGTCTGTAGAGACTCCTTACCTTCAAACACTCCCATTCAATTTGGTGTTGTCTGCAGGTGCCCTTGATCCCCTTGTCCAGATCACTGATAAAGATATTAAAGATATTAAACTGGCCCCAGTACTGAGCCCTGGGGAACCTGCCTCCAACTGGATTTAACCCCATTCACCACAACACTTTGGGCCCAGACATCCAGACAATTTTTACCCAGTGAAGGGTATGCCCATCTAAGCCATAAGCAGCCAGTTTCCCTGGGAGAATGGTGTTGGAAACAGTGTCAAAGGCTTTACTAAAGTCCAGGTAGACAATGTTCATAGTCTTTCTCTCATCCACTAAGTGGGTCACCTGGTCATAGAAGGAGCTCAAGTTAGTAAAGGAGGACATGCCCTTCATAAACCCATGCTGACTGGACCTGATCACCTGGTTGTCCTATACGTGCTGTGTGATGCTCAAGATGATCTGTTCCATAACCTTCCCCTGGCACCGAGGTCAGACTGGCAGGCCTGTAGTTCCCTAGATCATCCCCTTCCAGCCCTTCTTGTAAAAGGGTGTCAGATTTGCTAACCTCCAGTCAACTGGGGCCTCCCCAGTTAGCCAGGACTGCTGGTAAACGATGGAAAGTGGCTTGGTGAGTACATCCACTGGCCCTCTCAGTACCATCTGGCCCTATAGACTTGTGTGTGTCTAAGTGTTGGAAACCCCATGTAAATGGAGTTTGCCCTCATTAACATCAAACAGAATTATGCTACCAGGATGTAAACTCTGAAAGACAAGCATCCTAGCTGGACACCCTGCTGTGAAACAGGAAGGTCCCCAAGGTATCACCTAGTTTGCAAGGAGAACAGGAGTATTTGCTTCATTTTAACTTAGCTCTTGGTAGGCCAGTGATGGTGAAATAAATTATAGGTCCAAGTTTATTTTTCATTTGCTGATATGTAAGTATTTGAGTGAGAAATTTGAATGTGTAGGGCATTTTTTTTAACTTTTGGTAGTTGGTTCTTTTTTTTTTAGTTTCATTGTATTTCCATAAAAACATAAATTGTCCATTAGGATGTTTGGCCTTTTTCACTAAATCCTCATGCTTAGCAGTTGCTGATTTTCTTATTTATTTTGGTGCTGCCTGGCCCGAAAGTATCTGTTGGAGGAGAGCTGGTGGGCATGTTCACACTGGGCCATGACAAATTGCACAGATAAACTCTACACCATGGGGGCCAAAAAAATGGAATTGTGGGTATTAGCCTCTCTACCAGTTCCTGTGCTCCCAGTTTCTCAGGATGGGGTTGAATCTCTCCCAGGAAAAGCCTTCCCTCAGCAGCGGGGCAGCTCCGAAGTTGGCAAGGTGCTTGGGACAGCTGCAGGCATTTGATGGGGACACAGACACCTTGGGCAGCTCCATCAAAGGGACAGTCACCAAAATGAAACTGATTTCAGATTTCCCCCCCGGCAGCATGATGTACTGGGAGCTCCTACTAACAACTATTCCACTGTCATTTATAAGGCAACATAAACTGGCTGAGAGCTTAGGATAGATAAATTTAGCATCTGCCTCCCTCTAGTGATTGCCTTGCTGCATAAACAGAGAGTGAAAAGCACGCTGGGCAATAGTTATTTTTCCTTTCTTTCTTAGAATATCAAAGTAACTGAATGCTTTCATTTGTTTTCTGTCACTCAGTCATGATTCTCTTACACACAGGAAGAGCTAAAGGAGGATGAAAAATTAGGATTTCACTCATCACCTCGCTAACTCAAAATAACTAAGGTCCAAAACAAAGGGTAACATGGATGGCAATTAAATGCTACTGCAAAATCAACTTTTCTATCAAAGTTGAGAATTTTTTTCAGGGAATATAGTGACATCACTGATAAGCCCTTTTTTTTAATCAGGTTTCAAAAGTTGGCATTGTTCTTTAGAGCTCAGCAGTGCACACAACTACATACTGGGGGATGCATCCTGGTTGCCCATTGTAATGGCTCTATCCCTCCGAGTGAACTAACAGTACTGTGCTTGCAGGGGCTACTCTATTATTTATATATACATTATGTAGAACAAGATCCCTGTATTTAGTTACTGGAGATAAGCATCAGTTTAATTCCCATTTCTTTGTGTCACTCATTAGCCGGATTGATTTTAGGTATGTTGGGGCAATGATGCAATTATGCTCCTAGACACAATTAAAGGAAAGGGATTCCTCAGGAGCTGATGTTTTCCTTAAATATTGAGTTGGTTTTCCTTGATCACTGGCTGCTTTTCATTGATTTGGCTGCTAATCCTCTGGACTGTGCTAAGGGATGTTTTGCATGAGTGATGCCATCGTGCTACAGTTTATCACACTGTGTTTTTTACCCATTCACATCATGTTGATGGTGAACTGCAATATCATTAATAAAAACAACATATGGTTTAGACTTTGTGTTTTGTGGCATTTCTATAGACTAACAGCATAAATCGCACACCTGCAAGATTTGTGTAAGGTGTGTAGCATGGGAGGGCTAAAGCGATTTTTTTTGCTGGGCTTCCTGATGCCTTCAAGGCACCCATTTCTTCTTTATTCTGACCTGGGAGTCTGTGAGCACCATTATTTACCCTTAGTGGTAGAAAGCTATAGGATCCATATGCAATGTAGATCTTGACTTAAAGATTCCCATCGCTGATTGCAGCACATCTCATGTTTGCATGGAGTCCAGCTCCCTAGGCCTCAGAGCCCAGATGTTTATGTCTCTATTGCCAGATATTTGTTTCCAGATATTGTGTATCTATGTCCAGTTGTAAAGTCCAGGTGTTTATTCGGCTATGTCCAGCTGTATCTATGGCCTCTCTCTGTAAAACAGCATAAAAGGTCCTGAAGGTGACAATAAAATGGCATTAAGTGAGCAAGTGCCTGGCTCTCTTCATTTACCTGGTAAGCAGATGGAGCTACACCAGCAGGACCAAGTAGCAGCTTTGACCTGCAGATGGTACATAGTGGGAGCACTTACAGCCCATCCTGTCTTGAAAGACCACAGACTTCTGAGTTTTGACCTGTTTGTGAGGATGAGATGAGCTGATGAGATGGAAACAAGTGCTTCTGCTTGCCAAGAAAGCAACTGCTCACAGGCATTTCTCAGTAGATGAGCCTCAGTGGTAGGATACGTGCCTCCAACCCCATCAGCCATCTGAGCTCTTGACCCAAAATCAGGCTCGCCCAGGGCTTCTATAGGTAGCCCCTATCCCCCTTTCCTGGGGGCAGCAAAGCCTTTGTCCCATCTCTGCTTTGCCTATATTTCATGGTACATTTTGTCTCTCTCCCCAGTAACAAAAACACTTGATGCTGCTCGTGTAGGTCTTTGTGTTGTAGGTCCAAGACAACCCGTGGGTCCGGGTTCTGGGCTCCAAGGCTATGGCATGAATCTACAACAGGAAACTCTCTTCCCAGGTCTCCCTCTATCACCAGTGTAATGTCTCAGGCTGGGGAGCAGCACCCCATGCAGCACAAAAAGTGCTTTTTCTGCATGGTTTTTGTTGTCACCCAAGGGCAGCCTCAGCACCTGCCACCTGAAGTTGTGACATCCTCCCAGGAGTGTCCCCATGAAACAGATCATACGAGCTGGGGCAAAACACACTTTGCTGCAGCTCTACCATATCCCCCCAGAAAGTGCCCTCAATTCCTCACAGGGTACATGTGGGATGTTGAGTCATTTCTAAACAGCAGTGGAATAGGCTGGTGTGGGAAATTATTAAAGCCACGGCTGGAGAGAGCAACCAGCGTTAGGATGTGGGCTCTCCTAGCTGTGGTGCAAGAAGGATCATGGAGAGGTGCTGACTGGGGAGGTTTTGTACATCTCCAGCATCCCAGAAACCCAAGCAGGTGCACAAGGCAATTAAACCTGCTTAAACCAAAAATATTGTCCCTGTCTTTCCAAAAACTGAGCTGTGGAAGGCTTGTTTAGACCCACTACCACATCTGCAAAACAGAGCTCCTGGTCCTGACCCACGTCTGACCTCCCACCTTACCTTGAAGGATGTTTCCGCTTCCCAAAGAAGCACAACCAGTTGCACCAACACCTGCAGTCAGTTCCCACTGCGGCTAGAAAAGACAAATTCAGCTGAAAAACAGTGCTGCTCAAATAAAGCAAAAGAAAACAAACCCCACCAATATGTCCAAGTTTAACACCCACACTGCAGCAGCTTGTTTAGCCCATCAGGGCAGCCTTGGGTATCGGCACTAATTTTTTTCCCCACACAATTATCCCGTGGGGTAGAGGGGGGTTCATTTGGTGCATCCTGCTGCCAAACCACGAATCTCCCTGACGCCTTGCTCCCAGACACCACTTCAGCTCATTAGCAAGGCAGGAAAAAAACCCTTCCTTTTCCTTTTTTTCCCTCCAGGGTGACTTTTCTTGCTACTTCAACATAAAGGCTCACGGCAGCCACCGACACTGCCCTGCAGGTCTATGTCCAGACAGAAAAGCTGCCTGCAACCAGAGAAGAAGATGAAAGCCGCTAAGGTGTGCTTAGCAGTGACTTAGACATGGTTAACTTGGTGATGAGAGGAACAAAGCACCTATCACCCCAGCCAGCCTGCAGCAGACACGTGGTTTCCAGCTCAAGAAACACAGGCAAGGAGCCTTTTGCAGGCTGCAGCTCAACAAGTTATCAAGTTAGGGCTCTACAGAGTTATTTCAAAATTGTATTTTATTTTTTTTTTACCATTTTCCAGCTAAACTGAGTGTTTAAACTCTTTTTTTTTATGGCCCCTCCTTTATGGGAGACAAATGATCAGCAGGATGCTGGGGCAGCACAGAGAGACCCACAAGCAAGGTGATGCTGCTGCTGCCTCTCAAACATCCCTAAACAATCTTGGTCAGTTGTGATTTTCCTTGGTCAAAAGAAGCCTCCCCTTCCAGCTGCAATAATCTGTGATGGAAGATGTAAGGCTGAACTGAAGGGCCATCAGTTAGTCTCCTGCGTCGATGCTGGTTATTTCTTCAGTTGATTAATTAGTCCTGATTAATTAGCAAAGAGTGTATTTTATCCCTGATTCCCATGGACAAGGAGCGTGGCTCCCAAAGGGGTCCAGCTTCTGCATGCTCCTTGGCAAGACCCAAGTCCTGTGAAGGGCAAGGGAAACTGCTGAGGGCTGGCCCCAGAGGGGAAATTCCCCTGTGAGCAAACCAGGTAATTTCCCCCAAAACTGTGGGCTGGTGGGAAACCAGCCCAGCAGGTGAGGCTGGAGCCGCCCCTTTGTGACCCAGATGAACAGGGCTAGTCCCAAACCACCACCTTCCGTGCAGGGGAGTTCGTGCCTTTATTCTCCCATGATCTGAAAAAAAATTAAAAAAATAAGAAAAAAGAAGAAAAGGGGGGGGGGAGAAAAGGGGAGAGGAG
>WTSP01006299.1:0-47240 GCA_025331215.1 Actenoides lindsayi | reverse complement strand
AGGAGAGGAGAGGAGAGGAGAGGAGAGGAGAGGAGAGGAGAGGAGAGGAGAGGAGAGGAGAGGAGAGGAGAGGAAAGAAATATTTCCAAGCCTCTTCTGACGGTGCTTTCCTGCACAGGACTACATAAGACACCTGGATTTACCATCTAGGCAGGAATCAAATGCAAAACAAGTCTTCACCTGGAAGAACCCCTTTGTGCTAAAGGGAAAGGCAGACCTTGACCCACACTTATGAAGACCAGGCTGGACTTTAAAAGGCATACTACAAGGGCAAAGAAGGATAAACCACAGGCTAAAATAGGCTCCTGCCAACTTATAGGAGGAAAGACTATATACTCAGATAAGTGCTTAAATCCCATGACGTTCAACAATCTAAGGCAAAGCATTTCCAAGGGTTTCTGCTCTGATCAATGGGTGCTGTGTCAGAATCAGTTGTCTGAATTAGCATCCTGTCTTAACTTGCCACATTCATAATTGGTGAAAGCAGAACCATTAATTGATGGCGATTTCCTCAAGCCTTTGGTCCTCATTCTATCACATTATGGTATCAAAACTGATGTTGTCTGGTAAGTCCAGCCCCTAGGAACCATCCCCAGCAGCCCATCATTTCCCCCCCTACAATCACGAAGAGAGCTGAAAATGCGACATGAAATGCCACAGGGTCAGCGAAGGAGCCAGATGTCCAGATCGACCACTGAAACCACAATAATCCTTTGTGTTCCTTCAAGGGACACAGGATCATAGGATAATTCATGTTGAAAGGGACTCTGGGAGGTCTCTAGTCCAACCTCCTGCTTCAAGCAGGGTCAGAGATGACCCCACTCTGCACATGGTTCAATGGGGCACTTCCCAGTTCTCTGGGTCACCAGTAGAGGTTTGAGGTGGAAATAGTGGTTACCCGTGATTGGATATTGGCTGTACAAGGGAAGTAATGGGTAACCACCATCCTTACATTGCAGAGGTACACATGTACTTACTATCTCAATAAGAAAGCTTAGTTATCTTCTTGTCTCTACAGAAGACCTTCTGGGTCAGGTTTGAAATTCTTGGATGGGGTCCTGGGCCAAGAAAATTTTCCCTGCCTGTGTCATGTGTCTCCTTTATCAAGCTCAAGTCCTGTCTCCAGCAGCCCATTTTACATGACACTTTATCAGAAGGAAATGAGTTCACAGCAGGTTTTTCAAGATCTCTGCTGCTACTCCACCATGGATGTTGCTGTCACAAAACCCGTAGCTCTGCACTCACCTTTATCTAGCACAGGTCCAAAGATGGCTAAGCTGTCATTGACGGTTGTGCAGTTCCACCTTCTCCCTCGAAACTGGTGTTGGCATTCCTGGATCCCAATCTTTACTCCTTCTGCTACACTGGGCATGATCTCTACATAGTTCCGACAGAAGCGTAGCTGCTTGGGTACCAGTCCTGGGATGCTCCCACAGAGGATGGGCTGAGTCCCCAGGGAGGAATACTGGTGACCAATTGCCAGGGACCTGGGGAAAAAGAAATCCATAGAAAAAGAGTTAGGATATTAGGCTGGTTTTCACCTTTGTACTTGGCTCCCAGGAATGGGGTTGAAAAAAATCAACACTTTCAGTTCCTCTGAACACTCCAGAAGATGTTCTTTCCACCATCATCCCTCCCTAAAACAACATCACCTTTCTCCTAAAGGTTCCTACAGGCCCCCAAAGGCAAGCAGCTCCACCTTAAATATCTCCCTTCCCTTTTCCTCTCAAAGTATTAAGCCATCACTGTGCTGCTTCTTCCCAAAGATGCTCAGCTCATACAGCTCAGTTTTCTTCATAACCAGAGGGTCAAGCAGAATCACAGAATAGTAGGTGTTGGAAGGGACCTCTGGAGATCATCTCATCCAACCTTGCTGCTCCAGCAGAGTCACCCAGAGCAGGGGGCCCAGGATCACATTGTCCAGGTAGGCTCCAACACCCTCACAGCAAAGAACTTTCTCCTCCTGTTCAGATGGAACCTCCTGGGTTCCAGTTTGTACCCGTATCCCCTTGTCCTGTTGCTGGGCACCATTGAAAAGATTCTGGTCCCAGCCTCTTGTCCCCGTGGGGTGCCTTTAGCTCTTGCTCAGCATTGCTCAGCTCCCCTCAGGCTGCTCTTCTCCAGCTGAACAGCCCCAGGGCTCTCAGCCTTTCCTCATATTTCTTTCTTTGAAAGCCAAGCACACCTATACAAGAGCAGGTAGGCTTTACAGGAAATTTTAGCATCTGAGGAAAACCAGGGATTAGACAACCAAAAGCACTTTCAGGGCTACACAAAGTAATTACAGCAACAGCAGAAAACACCATGCACCCCAACACAACTCGAGTACAAATTCTGCACTCAGCCAAATGGGAGCCTGTTGAAAGGAGTGTCCACGAACCATGATGTTGGTTGAAGCCTCAGAGACAAACAAGTCAGTTATGCAGAGAGATCAGCAGATATGTAGCTAATTAGATAGATTTTTAAAGCGTTTTTTTACTGGTACTTCTAATAATAGCCTTGATTACTAAAACTGCTGGGATTTTTAGAGTATGATTTCCTTTTCTTCTAATTAAATCTCTTGATTGGCTTTTCTGCTCAGAATTAATAACAAACAGAAACCTGCCTGGGCAGTGTGTATTTCTGTTTACATTCATTTTTTTGCTATGTGGTTTTCATTGGGGAACAGCTTGGTGTGTTTGAATTATCAACAGGCCAGTCAGGAAATAGGGCTTCACTCTCTTTTGCTCTAAAAAGAAAGCAAAAAGTGTAGTACAAGAATTCTATCATTGCCGGAGTTCATAAGAAAATTGGTTTGACTTTAGCATTTCTCTAGGCTAGGATAAACAAATTTTTCTCTATTAATGGGGAAAGGGCCCTTGCAGCCACCTTGCTCCCTTCCTGGTGAAGATATTCAGATAGTCAGGTGTCACATCTCAGTGACTTTGCTAACTATGCATAGACTGGGCTTCACAAATTAGTCCTGGCCAGGCAAGTGAGACACAGGGACATCCATTTCTGGATCCCAAGTAACTCTAGATAGGAGTCTAGAATTAAAATAATCAGCTCAGCTGAGAATGTGCCCTCCAGTAAATAAACTTTACATGGACAAGGTAGGAGGTGGAAAAGCAAGGATTTTCAGCTGGTTTCCTAAACTTAGATGCCTCTTTCTACCTCAGCTGCACTTTTGGGAGAAGATTAATCTCAACATTAGAGGACAAATCACCATACCCCAGGGAGGGAAGATGAGACAAACAGCATGAACTGCCCTCCAGAATTGCGTCTCTCTTTCCATTGAGTTAAAAGAAGAAGGAAGGCAGTTCACACTGACTAGGAACTGTGTTCATCTCACCTACCTTCTGATGTCTGCAATGTGGACATCTCCAGATGATCTATTCACTCCAGCTTGCTGTTGTAATCAGTCAGTGGAGAGAAACAGTCACTTCTAGGGCACGATTCATCTGACCCATTTTAGATGTCTGCTTTGGGATGAGGTGAATCATGGCCTTGCCTCCATTGACCCTATTGGTTAGACTATCAAGACAGACTGGGTGACTGGTTGAGTGGGGTATGTCTGCACTGTAAAAGTCTCCAGATGAATCATTCCATGATACCTAACAATTGGGATGGTTAAGTTCCTTGAAATAGTCCCACCCAGGAAAGCTGTGTTGTGTTGAAGCCCATGCAAAGAACTCAGCTGTAGGAAGGAGTCAAGTTCCTGCAGGAGCCTGCAGAAACCCACAGGAGAAGACCAAGGAAAGGACACAGTTAACTCATTTTCCATATCTAAGTAGCTTGATGTGGGTTGTCTTGAGCTCTAGATTAATTCAGGGAACAACTAGTGGCAGAAAAGCATCTGTGAATTGGAACCCATGCCAAACCAAAGGGTGTTTTCACTTTGGCTGCACTGTGTACGCTTTTATTTCATTGTTGAGTTATATACAAAACACTGGATCACAGTTTCTGGACTAATGACACCTTCTAAAACATTTTCAGGCTCCAGAGGACTTGTTGAATGTGTTGCCCCTGTGGTCTTGTTGGGAATGCAGACTCTGAAGGTTCTGCATCTCCAAATCTCAACCCATCCAACCCCCTAAGGACCTAGGGATCTAGGAGGTGTTCACAGACATGAACTTTAGGCTTGGAGCTAGGTGGTCTTTATCTCTGTAAACAATGGGTAGAAATAGATGTGTTCTTTGAAGCCACCAGCAAAGAACACTAACTTAATTGTTCTCACTCATCTTTCAGAGAATAGTTCAGTTGCTTGCTCTACTAGGAGTCCAGGATGGCTACTTGCAGTATCTAAAGTTAACTTTGGTGGAAACATCTGTCAAGGTTGTTCCCGCTTCAACTGAAGTCACCAGCATCCTTCCCCAAGCTTTCAAAAGTCCACCATCTAGTTCCCATCGAAGACAAAGTATTTACTGAGATAGAATCAAACTGCTGTAGTCTTCATACTGTGAAGCCAGGAGGACTTTCTTGAGCTATTTCAATAGGATCTGGATGAAGCTTTATGACGGCAGTCTCATGACATTTAATTCATGTGAACAGCCAAACTCATGCCTGTCTCTGTTTTTTGGTGGTTACTACAGTGGCAGAGTGAAAACCCCAGTCATAGGAAGAAGAGCTTATAGATGGTTGCCCTCAACTATTTGTTTCCATTGCTGGGAAGATCATGTAAGATAAAGAAAAAAAAAAAATAAAACCATGTAGAAATACCTTTAATTGCTTTTCACACTGCTCCCTTCTCAATACAGTAGGGAAACAGTCACACCTTGCTTTGATCTGTGTTACAGTCTGGAAAGTTTAATCTGCAAAAGACAATCTCCAGCAAGAGTCTTGTTCTCAAGGTGTCATCAGGCACTGAGACAATGTAATGCAAATTTGGCATTTCATGGAGGAGTGTGTAGTCACTTGACTTTCAGGTGAAGATACAGGGTGGAATCTCAAAACATGAATGGTGCTTCTGCTCTTAAACATAGCTGAGCACAGTCCTCTTCCTAGCTCACTCTGAAGTGTGAGGACATCTATCCAAGCACCTTCTTTTGGTCTCTCTTTCCAGGTGTAAACATTTTCTCCCTCTCTCTAAAGTCAATTTATCTTTAGGAGAACCAAGTTCATTCAGCTTCCTGATATTTTTATTTGATATGAACCTTATGAACCTTCCAACCCTCCCCACCAAAAGAAAACCAACACAACAACCCAACAAACAAAACCTTTAGAAAACACTGGGAAAGTCTATAAAGATCAGAATCTCATTTCAGTCTTACTCAAGTCTCTAGTAGCTCCTGTAATTCATTTTTTCTCACTGTTTCCAGTGATTGAACTAGTCTTTCACATTTTCCACTCCCCTGCAAACCGCTTCCAACCTGCCTTCTGCATGTGGGCGATTTTGAAAATGTGGTGTCGAGAAACAGTCCAAGTATCACCTGTTGTGGTCTAACCAGGCACTGTTTTCAAATTTCTTAAGCACCAACACTCCCTGGATGCATTGACACCAACCTCTTCTTTCCTACTGGAGAATTCATGAAGCACTCAAGTTTACAAACACACCCCCAGAACAGGTACAGCTCAAGATTGAACTGACGGGAAAGGGTCAAAGAGTTGCTCTTTTCAAACCAATCAGCCTTTTTGTCCCATTAGCTCAGGAGGAGCCACGAAAACACTCTTCTGTGTGTCCACAGCCAAAGTTCTTGACTTATCTTTAAGCCTCGCATGCCCTGAAGTCCTTAATCCAGCCTTCAGTGAGTATTTTTCTTTGCCAACACACCTAGAGAGCTCTTCATTTCCCTTATCTCAAACTGTCTGCTCCTTCAGCAGAGCCGTTGTAAATAAGTACCTGGCCACCTTCTTAATAAATTACATGTATTCTCCCTCTTGGAATGGACACCTGTTTATGAGGAAGAAACATACAGGAAATACACGCTCATGGCTTTTTCAGAAAAAGAGAAGGCTTCAGTTCTGGATGACCTTGCTCTACAGCACCACTCTACTGACTTTTCACAGTCCCTACCTTCTCAGTATGGCTGTCAAAAGTCCTTTACACATCAGGAGCAGCATGTAGAGGCACGTACACCTACTTGTTTCTTCCTGAATTCTGGTGTCCTTGAACTCTGTAGGAGCTTGATTTTGCTATTCATCTTGGAGAGGCCTTGTGCTGACTCCAAGTGTGGCTGAGAACTTCCTCTGCAGACGTCCTTCTGAGGTCTCTAACAGAGGTAAAATAACTGCATTTCTGAATGTTGTATGGCGAGAGTATAACTCGTCTAACGACCCAGGATAAGACCCAGAAAGCACTTAAGTCCCCACTGGATATTGAGATGTGAGCAAGAGCTGTGATTTTGCTCCCTTTGTCTTATGCAAATGCAAGGTGGCAGCCAGTCCTGCTGCAGAAGTCAAGTCAAAGGATGTCCATCTGCTTATAATAGAGGGGATTTATGTTTGCTTCTCAATGCCCTTGGTTTTCTTCCACACCACTCCCTTTGCATGGGATCCCCTACCACAAGGATGTCACGTCTCCTCCAAATTCTTTCTCATAACCTGTTCATCTCTCCAGAGGTTCACCTCACTCTCTTTTCCTTTCTCACCCATTTTCTCTGCCTCTTCCTGGTGCCACAGCTAACTCTTTGAAGATGAATTTCAGTGACACAATGAAGAAGGGGACAAGTTGTGCAGAGCTGCCTATCTAAAAAAGGTGCACGTTCAGAGCACAGCCTTGGTATTATTGACACTAAAATATGGAAATGAATAAGGTTGCTGGAGAAGTCTCATAGATCCTGTCAGGCTATAAGGAAAGCCCAGCTAAGATTGTCTCACATATCCTCATACATGGACAAAAGAGCTCACATTGAAGCTGCTTGCAAGTGATGAGTGCACATCACTTACTTCATCATAGAGCATTAGAATTAGGCCTTCTCTCGTACTCTACTCATAATCCCAAATGGGCTACTAAGGTTGAGCAGCAAGTACATCACGCATCTGAGGATGCCTAAAAACATACCTGGGGAGAACTGGGCTACTTAGAGGCTGTGAAATTTAAAAAAAATGGAGATTGCCAAGAATGGCCAATGGCACCTGAATGTTCAAGAGACTCACCAGACAGGATCTTCAAGTCATCCTAGCTTCAGTTCCCACAAAGCCTCACCACATGACTGAAAGACTATGGTGCCCACCATAATGTGGACAAGTGGAATATGGAAATGCTACTCCAGAACATCTCAACCAGAGCTAAGGACCAGGCAGAGGCAATGTAGTTGAGCCTACTGTGCCCTCTTTTACACTCCGATAGCCTACATCAATTCTCAGTCTCCACAGAACTCTTCTTTAGAGCTGAACCAGCAGCCCAGAGGACAGGTGGGTGGACAAGCAGAAAAAATAATAAATCTACATTCAATTAATGACAATTTTTTTTTCCATAGGCAAACACCAATAATCTTGTATATGTTGTGATTCTTCTACTTTTTTTCCCTAAGAAAATGAAAATAAAACCTGGACAAATTTTAGAATGGAAAGAAAGGAAATGGAACTTGCCAAACCCCATCATATTAAATGGAAAAGGAAATCATTCTGCTAATGTCCCTCTTGGATGGAAGGGATTTTCTTCTATGACATTAAAACTATCCCAAACCCAAGCAATTACAAAATGTGGACAATAATGAAATTTTAAATCCATGTTTTAGTTAAAAATTTGAAAACCGCCTTAACATAGATCAGCAAAGCAGTAGGTTTGGCTCTTGAAGACATGAATCAAGTAATTGATTATCATGGAAAATATCTTTTCAGTTTGAGGGTGGTTTTACTGTTTGTGTGTTGTCCAGAAGTAATCAAACCTAGGCCCAAGCAGTCCAACACTAATTACAGAAGTGATGTCTATTAATTCAGGAGTTATCAGTGTCTGTAACACTGATTGCAGTGGGCTCTTCAACTTTTGGTCTCTGAGCATCTGGCTATAGACAAATTATTCCTAAGAGGTTCACAAAAAGAACTAAGAAGTCTAAGCCTGTTGTTAGACAGCTCAAATTCACTGTGCAGGCCTTTGACCTTCCAGAGTATTTTTATTCCAGTCTGGGAAAACCAAAAAGGTTTAAACCTACTGGATTAACTGTTCATTCCACTTCTCTTGTTAGAGATCTCCTCTTCCATCCTCAAGTAGAGCACAAGAGATATATTGAAATGCTTTTTCTCTTCTAGCCCAGAAACTTCGTACATAATTTTGTCTCTGGGTCCAATCCTGCAAACACTCAGGCACGGAGGTAACTTTTCTCCCATGAATAATTCCCTCACCCTTGTCCTGCATTAATAATAATGATGGTGATGATGATGCAGCATTGTATTTCTCTAGCACCTTTCATCAGAGTATCTCTAAGCGTGGGACTCCTCTCACCCGACTTTGACCATTTAAAAGTTAGGCATCTCAGCCAAGTTAGCTGTCTACTAGAGTCCGTGGAGCAAGATCAGCATCTCCAGAGGGCAATTCAGCCCATCCTAAGATAGTTGCCTCAGATAGGTGGGCTGAATCACTGGAGATGCCCAGGAGGCAGCACTGGCTGTGGAAAAGCGTTGAGCATAAACTAGACACCTTGTTTTTAGCAAGCTAAGGGTAAGGACCAGGAATCTCTCCTGGTTTTGCTGAATCTCAGAAATCCCTGGAGGGATGGTAAAAGGACACCAAGGAAAGTGTTTGCTGAGAGGTAACCAGCAACTATCTCTACAATGGACCATGGCAGTTTATTTATAATACCCAACAGCAGTTTGGGTCTGGATTTGGAAAATAACATACTTAATGGCAACTTTGAGTGGATGCTAAGAAAGTAGAGTGTAATTATCTGAGTTGAGGTTTGGCCAGGACAGTGAATTCCCACAGGAACTAAGGCACACCGCAACACTCAGCACCTTCCACTCTAAGTGCAAGAGATGTTTCTTTGACTTTGTCTTCCCTTAGGATCTACAGAACAGAATAGAAGAGGAGAGAATATGAGCATTAACAACCCAGTTCCTTGCAAAAAGTCTCAGGAACTCTTTAATTGCCCTTGGCAATTAACACCTCTGGTTTACATGCCATCTGAAAAACAACCCATGCAGCAGAATACTAGCCCCTCAAACCATTGTTTTCAAGCCTGGCTGCAGGACACAATGACCCTAATACTGCTTCCATACTGCATCCTACATCTAGGGCTTCTCCCTGGAGGTCTCTCTGCTGATATCTGCCTCCATCCAGCTCCATTTATCTCATAAGCTTTGCCAGGACCTCAGTACATGGTATTAGAGATGTATAAGCCTTAACATTTTAATCTGCCACCTACACTGCAGTTTATGAGAGCTGTAAATCTCGTGGTTATAATGAACTCATCTAATGATATTGCTGATGGATAAATTTACCTGGGATGAGGAACAACAGTTACTTGCAAATGAAAGAAGAGCAATTTAAAGTTTCATGTAAACACCTTCGCTGCCTTACTTCTGACTTCTCCCAGCCTAACCCCTACCAGGGTTTCATGACAAATGGAAAGTATGTACAGATGTGTGTTTGTGATGCAACGACTGGCTGGCCTGTGAGAGAGCCTGCCTCTTTCTACCCTGTATAATGCTTCCAGATCTTGGGCATTGGAATCAAGTTTTAGATGAAAACAGAGAAAATTTTCTGGTTCAGGGTTGCTAAATTAGGCGAAAGGAAGGAAGAGAGAAGGCAACGCATTAGGCAATGAAAAATGCCTGCAGTATTTAAAGATATTTAGACTCCTACTATGAATTTCAATAATAATTAGGAGTGTGGCTAGTCTTAACCCTCCAAGCTCCCCCCCATCCCCAAAGCATTCCAGCTTGAACCTTTTTTAAATGATCAGCAATATAAAGTACATATTGTGGTTTCAAACCTCTCATTAATGCTCATCCCCCTGAACCGAGGTCTGTTCTGGGCTATGTCAGTGCTAAATACCTCAGAGGACTGGGCTCAAAGACCTCAGATCCTTGTGAAGATTGGATTTGGACTTCTAAATTGCTTAAGTGCTTAAGTGCTTGGGGGAATTTTATCCTGAAACACCTCAGTGATGAAGCCAATTTTGAAATGAGAACCATGGATGGAAAGCTCCGTCATTGTGGTGTTTGGGTAACCCTATAGGAACAACATGATTTTCACCGTCCACTGTTCTAATACAGCAAGTTAATTCTATTTCTTGCCCTTTATTCCAAGAATGCATTTTGAATATGCATTTGGTCACGCTAAACACACATACACTCGCGCTGTTGTGCACGCACTCACACACACACGTCTGCGAGTTCCTTCTTTGGCTTTCACTGAGTCATCAGGCTCACCAAATGTGTGAACTCACGCTATAATGTTCTCCCAGAAAAATAACAAATTGATTTCATTTTTACAGGCTACAGCATGCTATATAATTGGAGACACTGCCTTGTCAACTCAGACCGGTCTGACCCGACCAGAGACATTGCTTACAGCTGTTTACGGAGCCATAAAGTTTCCTCCTCTTTGTTTTTCCTTCCTTTTGCACTCTCTCTTTTGTTTTTGGTTTTGGGGTTTTTTTTTGTAATTCTTCTTTCCTTCTCCCTCTGATGAATCGTACAACTACTTTTCATTCTGGTCATAAAATACTGTTAAGAAAAATGCAAGAAGCCTTGATTTAGAAAAGCGCTTCAGTCCATGCTTCCAGTTAACACTGTAATTAATGGGACTTAAGCACATATTTAGAACTAAGCATGTGTTTAGGGACTTTTATTGTTCCAAGACAGTCAGCAAGGAACTTTCTGCTACACTCGTGTGTGCTTTATTATTTTTTTTTTTTAATTATCGATACCAAATTAGCGGTTTTGATTGAGCAATCTCAGGCACTGCTTCCTTTTTAGATCCAGAGCACAGCTCCAGTTGCATCAGGTACTTTGCAGTTTTTTACTATCACTGTGTCCAAACTGTGATCATCTGAGGAAGAGCAAACTCCTACACTAGTTTATCTATCCTACTGAAACTGCCAGCTAGGACTGGGCACAATTAATGTTTTTAAAATGGATCTATTTCCCATAAAACCACACATATATATAAAATCCCACCATGAAATCTTGTATTTGTCACTTATCTATTAATTTGCCACATTTGCCAAGCACTGAGATTAAGTTTAACTTTTCCAACCACTTCACAAATATGGTTTTATAAGGGGGTTGTTTTGCAGACAATTCCACTTTGTGAAAAAAAATCTTTTTTTTTTTGCTTATCTTAAAATACACAGCACTTCCAAACTTAAGTGAAACACTTTGATTTCTATGGAAAAAGAACATCTTCTCAAATGCTTAATTTTCCAACCATGATAAAGATCATGAAATACTACACTAAAAAAAAAAAACAAACCACCATAAAAAGATCCCAAATCCAAAAAAGCTTTTCATCTAGTTGCACTATCCATCAAAATACCATCTGACTACTTTGCAATCAGTTATGGTTGTGCTTCCTTTCACATCGCCAATTCATCACAGAATCTGCTTCTTCTCTGGTTTGAAATGTCACAAAACTCATCTCATTCAGTCCCTCTGAAAGGCTCAAAGACTGATCAATACTGAATCAGCTGCCCCAAAGTCACACAGAAATATGAAGACACCTTACATCCTCTTTTAAGGAGCATTCTTGTACACAGGGTGGACTTGGGACTAAGGAGAATATTTATCTGGATCTTCGTACAAACACATATGGGAAAGGGACACAAAAGTCTGTCAAGAAAGAAAACTTCCCTCCAAAACTACACTGAAGCTTTTCAGGTCTATATTTTCCTTTTGAGAAAAAAAATGTTTATATTTATATAACATAACATAACAATATATAAATATTTATATTTTTCCTTTTTAGAAAAATATGGAAAGCAGCAGAGGGCAGGGACCTCTTGAACTTCTCCTTCCCTCTGTTTTGGAAAGGTTGCAGCAAAAGGTGACCTGTTATTAGACAACAGAGAACACACATGGAGGATGGCCGTGAGGAACATCCCAGCCCAAAGGGAAGCCAACGCTTATTTAGAGCTGAACTCTTGAAAGACTGCCAGGAGACAAAAGCTGCTTATAAAACTATTTTGCTGCTTATAAACCGATTTTTTTTTTAAATGAAACAGCAATTTCTTCTGCAACAGAACAACTACTTTTTTTTTTTTTTTTTGCAAAGAAACTGCTTTGCATGGGAAAAAATCCTCATGGCTCCTTGACATGTTTCAGCTAGATCTCAGTAAAATTAAGGAGGTACAGACTGATGAGTCGCTCAAAGGTACAGGAAAAATGCCAGTGTACGTCCTGGCATTTGTATACACTTCGAGAGAGAGAGAAAAATTCTCTCTCAAAGATCATCTCTCACAACAGAAAGAACAACAACATCAATAAACCCCATGCAGAGAAGGAAGAAAAAGATTTAATTTGCTTTTCAGCACTGGCTTTTACCATTGTCTGAGGATACCTCTTGTCTGCTGAAATGGAGGTATTGGATCTCCTTCAGCCCCAGATTTATTCTGCTGTGAATAGAACAGGCTGGGATGTTTCAGCCATAAGGCAGCTTAATTTTGTTGGGCTGCTAAGCAAAACTCCTCAACTTCTTATAGCTATGGCAATGACCTAACTTTAAGTCAATGTTTAATAACCTGGTTTTGAGATGGAAAGCCCTATATATGTGTAATGTGAACCTCTTCACAACCAGCTGCCTTTTCTTAGCCACCTTCTGTGGATTCCTAAGCAACAGGCTACCTACTCCAAGGGTCTCCAGATCTCTTAGTCAAAAAAAGGTGATATGGGTGAGAAGCTCTTCCAAACTTCTGAGTAACTGAGCAACAGACGTGGTCTGTTTTCCTGGAGAATTACCGCACCATGTGTGCATCTCCAGACCACACAGAGAAGAACCAAGGTTTTTTCTCCAGGCTTCTCTCCCTAAACTTGCTGGAGTTTGGTGTTTGCAGAGCAGGAGCTGTGGCTTGAAGAGTTTCTTCTCCAACTGACTCAGCAGAGGCAGTGCCTTGATGTTTCTCAGAAAAACATAACTGTTCAGCAGCCTCATAACTTCTCAGAGTGATTGGTGACTCAGTGCCTGGCTGAAAAAAGGCTGAGGTGGTCAGGCTGATGAGTGGGGAAGAAACTTGGGTGAGAGAGATGAAGCATGTAGGAGAGGTAGGATTTTGAGGAAAGAAAGGAGGTAGGGAGTTGTCCTTGAAGCAGAAGAAACAAACCCTAATCTCTGACTTGGAGGACGAAATAAGATGTTGGGTGAAGAGCAACCAACCATAGCAGTGGGTTCGCTTTCCCCTGTTTGTGAGGGTAAATGATCCCTCAGAGCTCAGGACGAGGAATCCCTTGCAGAAGGACTCCTAGAGGGTGGCAGGAGCCAGGAGCCACACCTGCAGACCTCTCAGTACAGCATCAGAGCCCTAATGATTTCTTTCTGAAAGTGGCTGTGGAAATGCAGACAGGCTTCCAGATAGTGATCAGCTCATGGAGGGGTGATCACTATTAGGCAAAGATACCAGCTTTGACATGCAGCGAGGGAAGAGGCCAAGAATTTGGGAAAGCAATCCCAGCTTTCCGCTGCACGTTCCTCTGCCAAGATACCTCCTGTGTTTACTCTAGAAACCAGAGATGAGCCCTCGTCCTCCTCCTCCTCCTCCTCCTAATAATAATAATAATAATAATAATAATAATAATAATAATAATAAAGCTGCAGGGTCACTCAGCTTAGCAGATGGATTCCTTCCAGCTTGGATTTCTCCTCGTTTACCTGCAGAACTGATGCACAGATATATCTGAGGGATTATGCAATGTTAATAATTAGGTTTCACAGGAGATCTGATCGGTGACAATGGGAGGCTGTGGGAAGGAAGCTCCACTGGAGAAAATCAAATCGACCCATGGATCTCATGTGGAACCTGTGGACTTCACTTCGGTCTAAGGAGCCTGAGTAGCCACAGGGACCACGAAAACCTCTGCAGCAAGAGTTCACCACTCTTGGTCATGCACCAGAAGCAGCTCTGCATGAGCAAGCAACCATGCTGCTCACTCCCCAGTTTTTGGCTTTCCCATGCTCATAGATCCTAAATATGAATGGTGCCTACAGTAGCAGGGTCAGAGACAGAAAGTCTGCAGGAATATTCCCTTGCATTTCTTTTGTAATCAAAACCTGAAGCTCTGGATGTGTTTGTGCCAAATCCTCAAAATCCTAAACACCTCCCCCCCTCCAAAAAAAAACAACCAAAAAACCTTTTTTTGCTTTTTTTTTTTTGCAATTATCTTCCACAATACACAGGTAATATACAGAACACTGAACCTACACCATTACAGGGTTAATCTGATAGGGTTTTACTTTTTACTTTAAAAAAAACCCCGTATGTTTTGTTGCAGTAGCTTATTTTCCACATTGAAACAACTTTTAGCATTGTAATTTTTCACTGCAGTCCTGCATGCAGTAGAACACTGAAAAGTAGAAACCTAAAGGAGATGTTTTGACTGGCCAGAAATATTTAACTGAACAAATCACTCTGAATTTTAGTAGCTTTTCTTTGATTAAGAAATAAAGAAGTTTCCAACTGTCCCTATTGCCTGGAAAAGAGAAAGTTCGGTTGTCAAGGATTTTTACAGGAACAACATAATAAGTGAGGCACAGATGTTACAACTACTGTCGTAGAAGGCTCTGCACAACCCTGGGTTTTACTACAATGCTCAACTAATTAATTAATGGAACTCAGTTTCAGAAATTATCATTGAGGTTTGGAGCTTAGCAGGAATAAGAAGGGATGGGTTATTTTACACAAAGCAGGAACATCTAGTGATTTGACAGCATAGAGATTCACCAGGATTTTGAAGGTTTCTAAGCACTTAATCTACAAGACATTATCCTGTTTCTAGCCAAATAGGAGGACAAAGAGGAAGCTTTCTTTGGAAGGAAGTCTATTCCTTAACTGCAAGGCTGAAAACGTTAACAGAAGCAAAACCATGAACATGAGAACATGTTTACCCTTGATGCCACCATCAGGTGTTTTCTGCTTTCTGTTCCCTTCCCTTCCTGCCTGTACCCATGCAGAGACACACCTATTGACACATCCCTGTTGGTGGAGGCACAATTTAAAATTTCTCTGCTCTAGTGCACACAAACATCAACCAGAAACATTGAGTGCCCTCAAGGAACTCTTTCTTACACCTTTTTTTTTCCCTCTTAATACTCGCTGATAATATTTGGAAATCAGAAGCTCAGAACTAGGTGGGTCAGATTTCCAAAACCTTGGGAGGGATTTCAAGACATGGGAGGGTAGGTTTGGTTGACTGCACACAGGCATCTCACACCCTTCCAGCTACTGTTGGGGATCCTACCTGGCTCCCAGCTGCTACACCAAAAGGACACAAATCTTCTGCTCCCACTTGGGTGTCTTGGGTAAAACTGAGAATCTGTGGCAGACCTGGGTGCCTTGATGTGGTCCCCTCAATCTGGATGGGATTCACCGTCCTGTAGAAGGCTCCAGCATAGACCTGAGCTAGCCATCCTACATTTCCCATGTGTTCAATGGAAAAAAAAGGGCAAAATTAGGACACAAGTAATTTGGTCTTGCTTAGATATCTGCTTCAATATGATATTAAGTCATGTGCTGGACCCCCCTAGCTGGAAGAGTAATACCTCAGGTGTGAATTACTGATACTGTAAGTGGTTAGTGAGATGAATCACACCTCAAACTCAGGATCCTGTGGTCAGGTGATGAACTGGAGGTTTGTATTCACCTGTACCAAACCTTTTGTCCAAACAAAGACCTGATTCTGGAGGACCTCCAGAGAGACTTGGTGAGAAGGGGGTTTGTAGTGGGGTAGAAATCACCTCAATGGGAAGTATAATAAACACAGTAACAGAGACCCAAATCCAGTGATTTCCACTGTGACTCAAGCCAGGACAGGGGCACTCAGTGAGACACCAATTTCTGAACTGAAAATTCAGCACTGTTCCCTTCACTTGCCTCCTTGTTCCTCAGCTGGGGCAGTGGGACTGGTGAGAGGCAAACTGGTGAAAGCCATCAGTATGCTCTTGTAGCCAAGAAGGCCAATGGTATCCTGGGGTGCATTAAGAAGAGTGTGGCCAGCAGGTTGAGCAAGGTTCACCTGTCCCTCTACTCCGGCCCAGTGAGATCACCTCTAGAATATCATTTCCAGTTCTGGACTCCCCAGATCATGAGAAAAAAGGAAATACTGGAGAGGGTCCAGTGGAGACTACAAGGATGATGAAGAAAAGCCTGTGCTGAGGAAAGGCTGAGAGTCCTGGGGCTGTTCAGCTACAGAAGACTGAGAGGGGATCTGATCAATGCTTATCATTAGCTAAAGAGTGGGCGTCAAGAGGATGGGGCCAGAGTCTTTTCAATGGTGCCCAGCGATAGGACAAGGGGCAATGGGCATAAACTAGAACTCAGAAGGTTCCAATGAACATGAGGAAAAGCTACTTTGGTGTGAGGATGTCAGGGCCTGGCCCAGGCTGCCCAGAGAGGTTGTGGAGTCTCCTTCTCTGGAGAGATTCCAAACCCTCCTGGATACTGCTATGCTGGGCCCCCTGCTCTGGGTGACCCTGATGGAGCAGGGGAGTTGGACTGGCTGACTCCTGGTGGTCCCTTCCAACCCTTGTCATTCCATAATTCTGTGCAGTTCTGTGAATAAACAAAAGTCTAGGAATTCTGCCTAATTTAGCTTCAAAAGCACTGTAATCTTATAGATTCATCACCATTTATATTTTCCAAGCTAGGTCACACATTGGCTCATCTGCTCTATACCACTGGCCATTGTTGAATCACCTCCTTCAGAAAGGTGCCCAGTCTTGATCCAAAGATACCTAGAGATGGGGTATCAACCAGTTCCCCTTGGGGACATGCTAATTACCTTTGCTGGTAAGAGCTGCTGGCGCTGTCGAAGCCAATCACTCGTGGCAGCCGTGCCAATCATAGATCACGGTGCAGAGACTCGTGTAAAAGAAGTATGATTTTCCAGACATGGGAATTGCAAGTGCTAATTTTAACTAGATTGAAGTCAGGAAGATGTGAATCCTGTCTAGAATAGGAAGCAGGAAGGGGAAGATGGGCTGTCCCTATAATTGGTAATCTGGTTTTGTTTTCCTTCCTTAAAAATAATAATTAGAGACTTCACCTACTCCCTGCAAGAGATCATTTATTCCTTCTGCTGAAAAGTAAGCATGTAAGCAAATATGTTGGATCTCTCCTGGAAGGGCTTCTGCTGGGTATTCACTTTAATGAGGGTGATCTCACCAGCTGAAGAGGGAGTTGGTGAGGAGGAGGGGAAGTTTTGTACTGTTTTAAGGAGGCGCATGGGGGAGGACTGGGGACCTACCTCCTTTCCACCCCATGCTGCTTTCCCCTCAGCTCCCCACCACGTCAACCTCCTTTTGCTTTCTGAGCAGCGAGCTGCTGCTGCTGCTGGTGTTATTGACACATATTTCAAACAAGCCTGTGCAAGGGACTCGAGACACATTACATTGCACATGGTGCCCCGGGCCACAGATTCGCCTCCTTACACCGACAGCACGTTTTGCTTCATAAAGAATGTGCAGGCCTTCACCTGGAGCTATTTATCTGGTGTGCTCAGAAGAAATAAGAGAGAGGGAGAAAGCCCTACATGCCCATGTTGGCTGTTAACCCTGTCCTACATACGCCATGAGTGGCCAAATGTTGACCCCTCTCCGAATGAGATCTGGGCTACTTGTCTGCTGATGAACCTGGACAGATGCCTGCAGTCCATGCCCCATCTTTCTGTACACCTGCATTTAGGAAAACAACTTCTTGCACCTCTTTGTAACTTCACCGACTCGTTCATACAGCTCCTAGCACGTGCTCCATCATGGAGCACAACCAGAGCTCTATTATCATCCCACACTGGAAGAGGAAGACCATCTGGTGGATAAAAGTTGCTGATACACACCTCTTTCCAGGATCAGGATAATCTTCCCTTGCTGTTAGCAACATTTCCCCCCCCACCCTGCTTTCTCTAAATCTTTCCATCATTGTTATTGTAATGATAACAACAATAATTGTTACTATTATGCCTTGAACTTGAGTCTAAGATTAGGGCTCCCCTTGCGTTAAGTGCTTGATGGAGAAATGTCAAGGAGCCTATTCCTGCTGTAGGAAGCTCATTGTCTGCGTTCAGGCAGGACATGAAGGGGTGAACAGAACAGAGAAAAGGGGCCAGGAATGAGGTAGGATGAGAGGCAGCAGTAAGTGGGAAATGAAGAGCAGTTAGCAGAATAGCAGGAGTCAGCACTGGTGCCTTGCCTAAGCAAACCCTGCTCCTTGTCTGTGTCCACACATGTCAAATCTCGGCAGGGAGAAGGGGAACGCTCCCTTAAATTTCCCAGCTGCAGAAATGTGGATTTTATTTATTTATTTATTTATTTATTTATTTATTTATTTATTTTGACAGTGGGAGACCCTTTAGCAGCTGCACACAGGGCTGATCACTGCTGTTGCCTCTTCACTGATAGAGTTTTGCTCCAAGTCTATCAAATGCCCCGAAAAAAAGCCCTTCCTCTGTGGCAAAATCAGGGTGGAAAGGTTTCCACCACAAACCCCCTATGTTACTCTTACCTCAGGAAGAGGTATTTGCAGTCATGTCCCTTTTGGGGACTGGAAAGCTGCCAAGGATCTGGGGTAAGGAGTTGCTAACATCATGCCATACTAATAATTCTTCATTTCACCCACCTTTTTTTCTGTCTCTTTAGATTAGATTTTGAAGCGCTTCAGGGCAGGGACTGTCTCTTGTTATATGCACATACGGTGCTTAGGACAAGGAGCCTTTCGACTTCCTTGGAACCAGAAACTGCTAATATAGTGCAATTAATAAATAATTGGAAAGATCTTAAAAGGTAAGATGTGGAACGACAACAGACCAACTGAGAGGGGCTGGGAGGGTTCTAAAATTTGTTTGAAAGCTGTTTGTAAATGAAAAGAAAAAAAAAAAAGACAAAAAAAAAAAAAAAAAGACACACATTTCCTGGCTTTATATAGGAAAAAGAAAGTCTATAATTAATGCCTCTACCTGGCCTATGATACATGAGCCCTGAACTACAGTCTAGGTCAGGAAGAATGAAAGAAAATTCTGCCCAGATGGAGTACACATTTGAAGTTTAGGTAAAGTGGATGTAATTCCCCAAGTAAACGTAATTCCCCATGTGAACACCTTTGCTTTTACAAAAATAATGACAATGTGGGTGAAAACCTATGGGGTAGTTTAAAAATCATCCATCAGCTCACAGCACTGCCCACGAATCTCAAACTCTCTTCATTTCTATGTGTGCTCAAAGCCAATGTGAGAAGGGTGGGAAATTGTGAGCATTGTGAATATAAATTAGGACTAAGTAAGGAAGATAAGTGATAAGGGAAGCTCAAGCCATCAGTGAATTATCCATGACTAGTAGTGCTAAGAACATCAGAATGACCAATAAATAATTGTTTAATACATTGTTAGAGAATATACAGAGATATTCACACACACTCACGCACAAACACACATTTATAGTCCCTAATAATATATTAACCATGTGCAGATAAACAAGGAGATAAAGAATGATGGGAATCTAGGATATTTCTGGATAACTGCTGTTAACGTTTGTAATAAATCTCGAAGTGATGATGGAGAACAAGAGAATGCCAAACAGGTTAGGAGTCTACTGTGTTGTTAAAGAGCAAATGGCTAACTGTAAATCTGTTATCTGGCCCAAAAGGGAAATGGATGATACAAGACTGAACCCATAGAGAATGAAAGAGATGTAATCTAATTAGTGGTAGTAACCACAGTCATATGAAAAATTAATTTCACGCAATTTTTAAAGGAGATTGTTAAACAGAGGTGATCAAAGTAGTTCTGTCAGAATGTAAAGAACAAGAGTGAACAAAGACTTCAAAGTGGTAATATGGAGGATCAATATAGTACACAATAAATAGATGCACAGCTGACAGCTCTCCAGTATCCTTCTGCTCCTTAGCCAATCATCATCAGATGGGGCTGTTTCTAACTGAAATTCTGTGGGATCATCTCAGAGCTATCTAACTTTCTTAGCAACAGTCCAAAAAATCCCTCAGACACATCAGTATTGAAAAAGTCTGTAGGATATTGAAGCCCCAGGGGAGTGAGAGTGAAGGATATGAACAAGGCAGCAGCACAAAGTGATGGATCAGGATGTGCCCCCCTTAAGCCACCTGCATGTCCCAGGTACCAAGTCAGACTTGCAGGAGTGAAATAAGCTGTGTTGAGGCTTCAAGAGAATGCAGGAATTTGGGGACTGAATGCCATGATGTGAACAGTGAGCACAGCAAGGCTGGATAGGAGAGTGAGGACAGAGGAGGAGAGTATAGCCTCTGCACATAGCACTTGTGAAGACAGTACCAAAATATCACATTCAGATGATCTGAAAAGCTGGAGAAGGCCTGGAGAAACATAAAGACATCTAAATTTGAGAGGAACAACAATTCATACCATCTGCAGTCCATAGCTGCTACATCATTCCTTCCTTTACAGCCAATGAAGAAAGCAGACACAGGGTTGAAGGCAGTCACATACAGGAGATGGTTTTAATGTTACCAAAGCTTTTTTCTGGTGACTCAGAGAGAGCTGGAGTTTTGACCTGAGTTATTCATTACTTTCTTGATCTCTGATGCCATAGTATGCACCGATAAGTTCCTCTAAGTTCTAAGAATAATGGTCTGAATGAGAACTGTAGGAATTCTTGGAAATGCCACCTTGAACAGCTTTCTAAATGCTTCAGCTCAAACACAACGTATTGGACCTGACAAAGGAGTGACCACGTGTAGCTCTGAGACATCACGGTCATAATGGTCTTGAAGAAACAGAATCATACTAAGATTTCCTTGAAGGCTTCCCACCCAAGTAGTGACTCAACCTCCTTATTGTTTTAGGTAAGGAATCTGACATGATCAAGCCCACGATGGTCCATGGCTTCAGGCCATAAAGTCCCCTATCACCAAGTGCTATAAAATTCTCTGATCAGAGAAGCATTCACCACAGGCCCTCAAAGGGCTGAGTACCAAGATGTGCCTTAGACAATGGGAAGTAATATATCTACAACCATATAAATAGCTAGTTGGATGAGAGTTGGATAAGATCATGGCTTTACAATGCTGCCCCTCCTGCTTTTAACCCATCCCAGTGTTGGCTGAAACCAGGATGTGGCAAGCCTCAAAGGGTTTCATGCCTTGAAATTACCAGCCTTCTTCAGCTTTACAGGAATAAGGATGCTGATTCTCACCAGCAAATTGCTCCCACTCAGCACCGACTTTCCTTGTTGATCCTTTTAGCACCGCCTTTTTGTTTAGAGCATCTAATCACTTATCAGCAAAGGTCTTAAACTAAAAACGCTCTTTGGAAACATCTCGGCTGTGGCCCTTTCATTCCATTGTCCTGCAGCATCCTACTCAAGAAAGGGTTTTGCACCCTGGTCTCTTCCTGTAAGTGATACTCCACTCAGGTTGGGTCATTGTGAAAGACACCCTTGTGCGAGCAGAAGGGAAGGAATTGCCTTGCTGCAACTTCTATGCGGCTTGCTGCGACAGGACAGAAATGTCTTTTCGGTACCCAGAATTTGGTTGGCGCCAGAGCGCTGGGAACAGACTAAAAGGCGTGGGTTGGTTTTGGATGAATCATGTTTTTAATCATCAAACACTGCCAATCAGGACTGCAGCAGATTTCCCCCCCCCTTTTTAATTTTTTTTGTTGTTGTTTTACCTTGAGAATGATAATTTCAGACTCAGCTCTGGATTAAGCTCAGATAGGAACTTCACTAACTAACAAAACCTCACCGTCCTCTTGTTGATCATGAAGAACCTTCAACAACAAAAGATTATGTGATTTATGAACCTGCCCTTAATGGAGCTGACATTAGATTTGAGATAATAATCCTTCCAGCGTGCACATGGATCAATTATATCACTGACTAACTTTAATTAGGAGAGAAGGTGGCATAGTTATTAAGGCATGGGTAGAGGACTGTGGGTTCAATACCTCGCTGCACAAAAGATCCCCTGTGGACTTGAGGCAAATCGGGCATTTTGGTTTGCCTCAATTTCCCATCTGTGAAGTGGCAATAATATTACCACACTCATTCATGAAAAAACCCGTGTATTTAAGGAATTAAAGACAATGGCCATTAACACTTAGGTGGTGGATTATTAATAAATGAGCCATATTGCAGTGGTAAACTGAGGCTCATGCCAGCCACGGGAACACAAGGTAACTGTGGGATCACTGTGTTCTAGAAAGGCTGCAAAGATGCACATCAACCGCACTCTCATCAGACCCTACCTGGAGTACTCCATCCAGCTCTGAAGCCCCCAGCTCAAGGAGGACAAGAACTTGTCAGAGTGGGTCCAGAGGAGGCCACGAAGACGATCAGAGGGATGGGACCCCTCTGCTGTAAGAACAGGTTCAGAGAGTTTGGGTTATTCAGCCTAGAGAAGTACAGGCTCCAGGAGGACCTTATAGCAACCTAACCATATCTGAAGGGGGTTTATGAGAAAGCTGGGGAGAGGCTTTTTACAAGTTCTTGTAGTGATAGGATGAGGGAAAATGGGTTTTAAACTGAAAGAGGGTAGATTTAAATTAGAAATTAAGAAGTTCTTCACTCTGAGGGTGGTGAGGCACTGAAACAAGTTGCCCAGGGAAGTTGTGAATTCACCATCTCTTGAAGTGTTCAGGGCCAGTTTGGATGGGACTTTCAGCAACCCGATCTAGTGGAAGTTGTCCCTGCCCATGTCAGAGAGGATTGGAACTAGATGATCTTCTATTTCTATGTAGGAAACCACACACACACCTCATCCATTAAATTTTCTCTTTACAGTCATCAGAGCAACACCAACACAGTTGTTTTCTGAGGGTTTACTAAAGCCTTGTCTGACCACTGGTGGATATTTGTTTTCACCTTTTCAAACCTACTAGATAGGGCAAATGGTGGAAAGATGGAAATTTCCTTTCCTCACTCCCAAGTCGATTACCTTTGTTCCTGATTTACCCCATGCCCCAGCTGAGCTCTGGATCAATAAGACATAAGCAAGCATTTAAGGACAGGATGTCCCAGCTGCTTAAACATGTGGTTTAAGTGTTTGGCTAAACCAAAGTTTTCATAAGGATTAGTTTTAATGCAATAAAAGTGAGTAATCCCATGCACAGCCTAGGTTTTCGTCTGTTAGATGATATAACATTGGAGCCTATCCTGAAGAAATTGCTGTTGTGTTTTACATTAAGACTTTCCGAATTTTAAAGCATGAAAATATTCAAATGTTAAACAAACAAACAAACAAACCAACCAAAAGAAAACAAAACACCAAGAAAACCTTTCAGGTAAAACTTCCAATAAATTTGTGTTAAGATCTACTTTACAAACCGTACTCATCCATTTATGGATTTACTTCAAAGTTTGCTTGCTGAGGCTACTTATTTCTTCTCATCAGTTACTAAGTCAGCAAAGGTGTTTGGGGTGTACTTTAGAAGTCATAGACAAACGCGGGCCTACCATACACCTACATTAGGTGGGAGGCTTGATCCATAGCCTGATCCATGTAGTCCAAAGACTACTGCTGAGTAGAGACCTCCAATAAAGAGACCTCTAGGAAAGCTCTGCCTCTGGAGGTGGTTGAAGTTGGCTTAAAGGGGAACCCAAACAGAAGCATGGTACAGTAGCCTGAGTTAGGAAATGAGAATACCAAGGTGGCACATTTGTGTCTTTGAGCAATGGATATTTTAACTGACATGGTTTCAGCTATTCTTTCTATTACAGCATCTTGAATGATGGCCAACAGGCCAAATTCAGCCTACAAAGCACAAGTAGGTAGGAAGCACAGGTGAACCCAGAGAACAAGCATCCCACAGTTGTCTAAGATCTGGTACTCCCAGAGCTGACAGCAAAAATCCTGACAAGACATTGACCTTCAAGACAATCACATAAACAGAATACAGAGAAGAGACAGATAAGAGCCTTGAGCTCTCATATTCACTGTAACCACTGTTGCATGTGTCCTGCATACCTTTACCATCTTCTTGTACCAGCTCCCCTTCAAAACTAGTTGGGAGGTTCTGTTTCTATTTAGTTTAAAGGTTACATGAGAGGAAAGCATTGGGCCAGTCAAGTCAAGCACCTTAATTTTTGATAATGTCAACCTTCACCTTTCTTTTTCTGCTATTTCTTCTGGTTTTTTTTAGAGACAGGTAAGGAATTATGTGGCCAAGCTGTCCCTCACTAAAAAGCCTGCATCCAGATGGCCACAACTCTCACATACACTATCCCAGGAAAAGTAAGTCCAGAACAGGTTGCCCTCATCTGACCCAGAAGCTCAGCTGCTGCAGAATGGTAAATGAAAGGCATTTTGCATGTTCCTTTCATTGTATGCTCATCATTTCAATCTGCTTTGAGTGAAATAATTATTTCCTCGCAAGAGTTGGCTTCTCAGCTTTACCAGGGCTTTCGACAAAACAAAGCAGGATCTTGGTCATCTTTTTACACCTTGAGTCCCATGCATAACTTCTGCCAACTAACTGCTCTTGGGTACCCATACAGGGCAGACAAGATCAACTTAGCACCCAATCAAGATTCGGGGATTTGATCAAAGTGAGGAGATAAGAATCACAAAGGCCAACTTTATGACTCTGTTACTGATAAGCTGACAGAGCAGGGACTAATCAAGATACCAGCATAATTGATAATAACCTTGGAGCTTCTCAGAGATGTTTGAAGACCCAGGAATCTGGGGAATGCTGTTGCATGACAGAATTCCTGCCATGTGCCTAACACAGTCTCTACCACAGGCTGTGAGAGAAGGCATTAGGTCAGTTAGATGGGATTGATAGACCATCACTAAGCAAAAGCGTTACTTCAGGCCCAAATGTTGGGTGTCTGAGATCTTGTCTCCTGGTGCACCCAAGATCCTGGAATACAGCATCACAAATGTGAAGGAAAATAATAAATCTGTCTTGGATAATTCAGGGGCTGGGAGACAATCCAAGTTCACTAGGCAAATTTGCTTATATGAGTTAGGAGCCTGCATGCCACACCACAACCTGGAATCAATCATATTTCAGTAGCTATGGTAAAATATGCAAACAGTGACTTCCAGCTGAGACAAGTTCAGCACGGCTTGGCCAACGGGGTGGAGGCTCCATTTTTGACTCATCTAATAAAGCTACCGCCTAAGGACCATGAGGGTCTCTGTGCAATGTGCATATGAGCCATGAAGTCCAGCCAATGCTGGGAGAAGGAGTAGGGAAGATCTGTTAGTGTATTTGGATGCCAGCTGGATGGGAAGTGTGAGATTCTGCCCCTGAGCTTGTCTCAGCTGGATGGAACTCACTGCAGACATAATTCATCCAGGCTCTGTCCTCTGCAGTTTTCTGTATAAATCTCATCCCAGGGCATTTTGGAGCAGTGAATAATGTAACACAACAACACTGCTGAAATCCAGTGATCTCTATCAGCTCTGAGGGAAGACAGATCCTCAGGTTGTGTCAAACAGCAGCACTCCTGGACTCTCAGAAAACCAGGACTCAGGTCCTTAAAGGCATTTAGCAACTAGTTTGTCTCTGAAGATACTTATACCATTTCAACTATGGTGACAAAACCCTTCTTCCTTCCTATCAGCTGCATACCTGTGCATTTACTCAGTGATCTAAGCACTGGTGGCCACTCCACAGCTAGCAGCATACTGGAACTTCAACACAGACTTGGGGACATCAAAGATGAGTCTGCAAGTTACGTATCCCCTTCTGATAACTGCATGTTGTCACATCAGTCACTGGACTCTGACTCTCAGCCCCATGTTTGTCATGCCAAAGGCATTACTTTGGCTGTTTTGCATGTCCCGTGAGGAGCCCTTTCTTTAACATCAGCTCTTTGATTGCATGAGCATGCTGGTTGCCCAACTTTTCAGTAGGGTGCTAAAGAGACAAGTAGCACAGTGCTTAAATAGTGTTGATCCTGAGAGTCTTTTTACATCTGCTACAGGTGCAGCCCTTTCACACTCTGTAAGACCTGGAAGTTGCGAAAATTACAATCTCACACTGAGGTTGTGTCCAAAGGAAGGGAATACCTAGGTCCTATTCTAGCAAGCAGCAGAAGATCACTCCTTCACTTATGAACATCTAAAGCAAAGCATTGACCTTATCTTTGACAAATTATTATTTGTTCTTGTACACTCTGGAACTTCTCAGGTGCTCATTCGCAGCTCAGGTAGGACCCATCTCACCTGACATTATCCATCTAAAATGTAGATGTCTAGTCTCTCTTACTCATCTGTTTTCTTCTAGTTTTGATGGAAGGAAAGGCACTTTCAGGCAGCAGTTCAACCTACCACATCTGAGTTGTTATAACCTGAGAAAAACCCTATTTCTGGAATACCATTCTTTATTGGACAAGGAAATATATTTCATGACTAACACTGTGAAGGTGCACGAACCTGGTCACAGCAAATTATTGGAGTCGATGGGAAATGATGAGTTTACACACTGTTATATCTGGTACACAAAGCCACGATTTGGCAATTTCATCTTTTTACATCTAAATAAGTAAACGTCCAAGTTTTCAGGTTGAGTACATGGATTAATGCCTAGGGAGCCATAGTGATACACACCAGATGATAATGGGTCTGCACTGAAATTCATTTTAAAAATTGCTGATTTATCTTGGTTTCACCCAGCCTCCTTGTAAAATAGAAACCTCTGTTCCAAATTCTCCATGGTCTTGTGTGGGATCACATTGAATAAGTCAAATGGTGATAATTCCACCATTTAAAAAACACTCCTCTATGTTCTGACATTCTAGAATGTCAGAGAAGCTGCTTTCCATGACATCTAACTGGTATTCCACTTTTCTTTCCTTCTAGTTATGCCCGCTGGTACCCTGCGGAATGATTCCTCCTTGCTTTCCTTTACTATATACACCTGACAAATGTTTGAGAGCTATTATCATATCACTATTTGGCCCAGATTAGTACTTGCTAATCTTTGCTCATCAGCATCAGTCCTTCCAGCCCTCTGGCTCTTTGAATACCCTCCAGTTTGTCAAAGTGTTCCTGGCATGAGCATGGGATGAAAATATAGTAGTCCAGGTGCACGCACTCTGCAGCCATATCATCGTATCAACTCAATTCAAGGGCTCAGTGCACTGGATCATGTGGGTTCTTCTCTCCTGTCACCTTGCATTTCACACTTAGGGTGAAGGATGCATGCCTGTGCATAGCTGATCTGTTCACGTGTAGCTACGTGAAGTTGTGCACGTTGACATGGCAACACTTTTCATAAATGTGGAGGTAGGGGCTCTACCTCCTTCTGTTTACTCACCAGGGTGACGAGAAGCAAGCCATTGGCACACAATGAATGAGATCAAGTAATTGACAAGTTCCTGCCTGCCAGCAGAGCTGCTGCAACTGTCCATGCAAGCGCTCTTAGCCTACACCAACTGGGAGATGTTAAGTCTCTTCCTTTAGCCTTGACATTCGATTAAGTTGAGGTCATGTATAGGTGTTGCAGTGCTGCTGGTGTCTGTTGAGCCACAGCGACTGTATTACATTTGGTCATTGGAAGGTGATGGGTTTTTTTACCACAAAGGAAGTTAAATGATTTGATAACCCACCTGTCTTTAACTTTAGTGGTAGTAAATTCAAGATTATCTTGTGCAACACCACAACTTAACCTTCTAGGTAAGACTAACAGCTTCATTTTCTTCTTCAGCAGTTATCAGACACAGATCTAAAACAGAACTACTGGATTATGCTTGAAAGTGAAAGGTATTTAAAATCAATTTGAAATCAATGACTGGTGCTAAATTACTAGTTTCTAGAAACTGTGCTCTTCCTTCATCTCCACACCTTCGTTTGTAAAGAGAATTTCTGCTTTCCTGAACATAAGGCTAAACCTGACCCAAACTAACCAACCAAAACACAGGAAGATGATTAATTATTGTCTCTTCTATTTCATCCCCCAGACTCCATGATCAATGACTCCTGCTAGGTCCTATAGTCAAGAGCTCCATGGCCAGGCTAGCAGACATCTCACCTATCATTCCCATTATGAGGATAAATGTTCATTGCTGCACATAATTTAGATAACATTATTTTACATAATACCTTTTTAATTGGGAAAACAGTGTTCTGAAGCATGCTAACAGCTGCTTTTTGGGAAAAATTGTATGTGCCTGCTTGAAATTATTGCGAAAGCTTTTTTTTTTGTTTTATTTTGTTTTGTTTTGTTTTGTTTTCCCATAGTTCATCACATTGAATTCTCAGAGTGGAATTCAACTGATGGAATTCATAAGTGTGTTGAGTACCTTTAGAGGTGCTTTATGGTATCTGCCTGGCTCCAGCCTGCCTTCCTACAGCATGTGAATACCTCAGATGACATAAAACATCCTGAATGGCACTAAATCCTTCTGGATACATAACACTGAATCTTACATTGAATCTTATATCTCCACTAACTGCATTGGGACTCCGAAACCTAGCCAGGCATTGATGTCCTTACTGTAGAAACCCAAATGAAAATATCTGAATCTAAAGCTCAGGAACCAATTCAATTGCCTACATATTTCCACATGAAAGACCCTGTAGAAGATACCCTACACAAGGCTTGCAAATATGACATGAGACTTGTCAGAGACCTCTACCCTTCTGGAGCAGCACATGGACTCCAGGGAAATCTCAGATGGCTTTAGACATCTATGTTTAGCCAAATGTATCAAACTCTCAGCAGGAACTATTACTGTTCAATTTGAAAATTCACTATTTTCATAGCCTAAGACTGAAGTCCTCCTTCTTTTCTTTGCTGAAGATTGCACCAGTAATTGTCCAGGCTACTGAGAGATACTGATTAAAAAAAAAATAAATTAAAAAATTAAAAATTTCTTGGTCAGGTAATTATTCCTACAACTCCCAGCCTCTCCATTCATCTCTTGTGGGTACCTGGCTGCCTTGGAATTTGACCAATTCTATTTTTTTTGGCTTGCATGAAGGTAGGAATTGCATGCTACAGAAAATCTCCAGTTCTCTGAGTCATCATGTACACCTATAGAACATGTACAGAAATCACTAATGATTTACCTACACGGGATATCATTGCATAGCAACCTGGATTGTAAATACATTAAGTACTACCTGTTCCTCACAAAGCCTGAAATACAAATAGTCAACAGTACATGCATTTGAATAATCTACAGTTGAATGTCTCTACGTAATCTGGGGGGCTCCATCTCTGAGCCCTCAGCACAAGAAAGACATAGACCTGCTCAAGTGAGTCCAGAAGAAGCCACAGAAATGATGCAAGTTCTGGAACCTCTCTGCTGGGAGGCCAGGCTGGAAGAGCTGCAGGTGTTCAGCCTGCAGAAGAGAAGGCTTTGAGGAGACTCTATTGAGGTCTTTCAGTATTCAAAGAGGCCTGTCAGAAAGATTGGGACAATCTTTTGAGCAGGGCTTTTTGGGATAGGGGAAGGGGTGATAGGTTTAATGAAAGAGGGGAGATTTAGATGAGAGAGAAGGAAAAAATTTTCTGCACCGAGGGTGGTGAGAGCCTGGCCCAGATTGCCCAGAGAGGTGGTCGCTGTCCCATCCCTGGAACCATCCCAGATGAGGCTGGCTGGGGCTCTGAGCAACCTTCACTAGTTGCAGATGGCCCTGCTCAGTGCAGAGGAGTTGGACTAGATGACCTTAAATGGTCCCTTCCAAACCAAAACATTCTATGACTCTATGTTTCTATGAAATGTAATTGGTTCTTTGAAAGGGGACAAGTCACTCCACATTTAGGATATAGTTTCTGAGATGTGCTCATGGGATTGGCAAATATGACACAGGATATTTGTGAGACATGAGCCCTTTTGGAGGGGCAGGCGCAGGCCCCTTGGGTGGCACTAGACACTTATGGCCTGCAACAGAATTGAACCCTTGGTGTGCGCTAGGACATGAGATTCATTTGCCCAGCTGATGACATCTACAATGTAGTGGTCTACATATGAGCAAGTCATCCAGGTTTCCTTTCCAGCCATTAAGAAAAAAAAGCCATTTTAGGGCATAGTGCAATGTGTTTTCATGTAATGTATTTTTTCAAACATCTTTAGGGTGAGGGAAATGTCTCTCTATAATCACACATTTCTCCTCTTCATCAACTATAAAGGAGACAGAAAAAGATGTCTCTGTTGCAGATGTCTGAATGTACATGTCCTAGAGTGTGACCTGAAGGAATCAGTCCACAGACACCATTGCACAATAAATTCACATCTCCGCTTAGGGCTCAATCTCATGGTCAAGCAAGTGGAGCTCAAATTACTACGTGCTAGTTGACCCACGGCCATCCTACATATGTGGATTCCTAGCCTACAGCAAATGCGAGTGAATGCGATTTAAATTAACCCTTTTTTATTGTGGGTAAGCAAAGTCTAATTACCTCACTTGCTGCAGGCTAGCAGTGAGCACACAGACAGTTACCAAGGGTCAGCCGATGTGTGGTAACTTGTTGCACCACAGAAACTCGATCGTGAGTTTAATTTGCTATAACTTCCACACACAGGCAAACCCTTAGACCTGGATTCTAATTCCTCCTAAAGCCTCAGGCAGTACAAAAGTGACTAAAAGTTGTATTAAGGAGAGGGAGTGGCCACACCAATACCCCTCTCTGCTGGGAGGTGTTACGACACGGTGGGCATCGGTCTGTAGTCCTCCAAAAACCTTCCCTTTTTCACAAATGAAGTTATCTAACAGTGGTAATAATAACCCAACCTAAATTCCTAAATCTTTTTTCAGCTTAAAACATTTACAGCTACTTGTTAGCTACTTCTCATCTGTTTCACTAGAAGCAGCCAGCACACCTTCTAACAGAGCTGTGCCTAAAAGAAAGCAATAACCTCATTTATTCCTTTAATATAAACTAACGTAAATAACTTAATAGTACTCTTGATTCTGAGACTGGAAACAACAAATTTAGGTCACCAAAGGTCTTTAGTCATAGATAACCATGACAGTCCTGCTAGCTCAAAGTCAGAGGCACAACCTCTTCGCTGTTAGAAGAGACGTCTTCCAAGACAGACACTGACCATTTTTTTCCCTCATCCCATCTGTGTTGCCTGCTGCCCAGGTAGAACATAGACATGTTCAGCAGCAATCCCAACATAAGGGGAGACCTGCTCACCTCAACAAGCCTAGGACAGAGTACAGAAACGCTTGTTTCCTCGACCTCCAGTGGTTCATAGGGCACTCCTGAAATGACTTGCTCAGCAGGGGACAAACTCCCAAACAGATACTTGGATTATATGAGGTCTTTTTTCAATCTAGCAGTGAAATGGGAACCAGCAATGACTCACTGAAACCAGTCAAATTCAGCTCAGAGTTAGATCTGAAGTTTATAAATCCCCAACTGTTCAAGTCCAGCAAGAAAAAAAAAGTGGACTCTCCCTTTCTCTTGACAGCTTCAGGATCAAAACTGAAATCTCTTTCCCAAAACACATTTCAGTCCATACAAGCTGAATGACTAGGGGAAAAAGTGAAATCCTCATTGTCATCTTAAGAAATGAGCTTGTAGAGTCTTACATCCCAAAACCACTTTGAAATGGGTCAAAATATCTGTCACCTAATGCTGAAGTTTCTCGGGGTAGGACTCAGTTCATGGACTGAGACACATACACATAGATGTCTGCATACAAAAAATATCCAATGGGGCTATTTTTGGCTTTATGGAATTCACCACACACAGAATATTTTGCAACCAGACCTTATCTATCCAGGACTGGAAGGGTTCCCAGTCATCTCTGGGACAGAGTTATCAGTATTTCTAAGAAAGATCTGGAAACCTGGACCAGTGTTATGTTAAAGAGATTACTTTGCTACTCCCACCATTCCCTCTGACTTCCTAAATAATGCACGTGCATAGACCTCACTCTACTGACAAATGAAACAATTCCTTAAAACGTGGGTGAAGCACCATGTCAAGTCCAGGAAAGTGAAGGGAAAGGTGTTCAGATACCGTGGAGTTGCAGGAAAGCAGATGTATGTTTCAGTTAGAGTAAAACAAGGTCAATTTTGTTTAAATGTTGCAAAGCTGAAACTTTGCATTTACTTAGAAATTTGATTGTTATCACTTTTGCTGTAATGGTAAGAATGAGATAATCATCATTAACAGAAAAATTGCCATAGGGCTTTGAAGGTTGGTGGAGACCAGACCCATACTCTGCAAAGCCACAGCAGTTGCAGTGAGATCTCTCATTTACTTAGGAGGTTCTGAGGAAATCTCCCTGTTTCCAGGCTACCTCAGCTGAATACGCATCCACAAAAGCCTCATGAAATGCTGAGGTTCGTGCTTATGAAACCAGTCTTGAGACAGAGACTTTCTCACTGTGGAGGGTTGAAGCGAAGCAAGAAGGAAGCTTCCAGAGACTCATAGCTTGGTTAAAAACTTCCCTGGAGTCAAGGTTGCTATAGTGTTAGCACAATTAGACTTTGAAAAGACGTGTAGGTACTAGCAAACTTCTCAAGCCATAACACTGCAAACAGCTTCCGCAGCTTCCTCAGCCGCAATGACCTCATATTTCATCCCTGCACTGTAATACCGTTGGTGTGATATTTGTCAGCTGCGGTCCCCATCCTCTAGGCTATAAAGCTGTGCCAGTTCACACCATTTCAGCTTTAAACAGGTTCTCAAGGCTGCCAGACTTCTATAGATTTGCAGAAAAGCCTCTTGGTTCACCAGGACTGAAACCTCACACATGCTCATGGCAGAAACCAAAGCTGGTCACCTGGAATAGAGTTCATCTCATCTGTCTGTAGCCACCTGAAAGTTAGGAATCTAGTTAGTGATGTCACCTAGGCTTCCTCTCTCCTCATAACAGAGAGAACGGGACCTCGAAAGAACAAGTTGCTCTGTCCTAAGATAGATGTCCAGGTGAACCAGCTTTAGCAGAGACGTTGGACTAGATGACCTCCAGAGGTTCCTTCTAGCCCCTGCCATTCTCTGATTCTGTGACAGGTGGGCTGAACTGGCTTCTGGGGCAGTTAGTCCCTACAAAAGGAGCCTACATGAAAGCCATTAACTAGATGTTTTGAGATGGCAGAAGCTTGCCAAGGTGAATCCTACCTTTCTCTTGAGCCATATATGCACACACACAAAAAATTCAACATCAAGTTTAGAGGGAGAGGTTTTCAAGTCACCTTTCAGCATGGTTAGCACGCACAGCTGGGAACTCAGCTCGATATTTCCCCAAAATAATATCAAAGTTACACTGAGATGCTGGCCAGTCAGAAACCATCAGCTGCCCTCTCAAGGGTGCAATGATGAACTCCTTTCCTTGCAAAGATCTTGGTATCCCCGTTGCAGCCCTAAACGGATTAGCACTTTGAACACCAGGATGGTAAAAGTACTCCAGTCCTATAGAAAGATGTGAATTAGCAGACTTGAGGACAGTAACCCTTTCCCAGAGCAGTCAGAACTGGTTGTTCTAGAAGGAAATGTAAGTACCCTGCACAAGACATTTGTGGAATGTTGTTTGCTTGCATGAATCTTATTCTGGCCTTCAATAGCCAGATGCCCTCTTAAGCCCAGAAACAAAATGCGCCAAATACTTGTTGTCACTAATTATGCCAGTCCTGAATATTTGTAATATCTCTGAAAATACTGCCTTGAAAATTTCTATTGAAAAACCCTCTTGAACCTTGTTAAGTTTTTGGCCTGATTGACATCTTGTTGCTCACCCCAAAGCTAAAGACTGGCAGGTTCTACTTCTACCTCAGACAGAATATAAAACTCGCTTCCCATGGAAAGGGAAGTCATTGCAATGCCTTTCTGAGGCCTTATTGGCATTTAGAGTAGACCTGACTTCCCATTCAGTTTTCATTTCTTAATGGCAAGCTTTTTTTCTTTCTCCTGAAGTAACTCTGCAAAGCAGTATCTACTTCAGCTTGTTTATGAGCTTAAATGGGAAGAGTTGCGCTGTTTGCACCAGAGGAGATTTAGGTCTTTTACCTCTTATCTTCAGGCAAAATCACCAAGGAAGGTCAAGGACTTGACAAACACTTAAAGCTTCTCATCAGCCACTCTTAAAATAGGGCTACAAACCTTCTAGACACCAACTGGCATCACATCAATGACATTTGTTGGGTGTTCAGGTAGTCAGTCGTAGCTCCCAACTTCAGCTGTCTAAAAGGTAGGTGTTTAGGCTGGTTCTAGAGTGGATGGAGAAAGATAGGCAACTCCAGACAGTGACTCATCACATCCACTAAAAAGATACCTATCTCAGGAAGGATGAATCTCCTGCAGAAGATGCCCATCTTTCTAGAGGGAGGTAAGATGATTAGCTCAGATACTTAAGCATTACATGGCTAAAATTAAGCGAGTCAATTCCATCCAGAGGACTGTTAGGGAAGTGTGCTGTCACCCAGTAGAGTACAGATACAGCTCCTAGTATGATTGGAAACAGAAGGCGCCTTCAAATGTTCTGAGAAAGCCCTGCTTTCAAAACAGAATTGTTTCCAGTTGGTGGAACGCTTCATCAAGGATTGAATTGAATTGAATTGAGTTGAATTGAAAGGAGATGCCTCAAGATAATTTGAGTCAGCCAGCCTTTGGGATCATCATGAGACAAGGTCTCACACCATAAGCAAGTAGTTGTTTGGGTTTGTTTTGCTGTGTTGTTTTTGTTTTTTTTTTTTTACTGGTACACTGGGTCCCATTCCTGGAACGTTTTAGAGGCATTTTCCCTTGTTCAGTCACTTTGGCCCATGCACAGCTATGCTCAGCCTGCTCCTTGGAAAAGTTGTCTATCTGCAACCCTGGAAGGTTCCTAGACCAGTACATCCAGAAATGAAATCAAGGTCTTCTCTTCATAGCTGCTGTCTTCCTTTATGGCCATTTCTCAGGCCTATGAGAAGGGCAGGAAAAAGTGCTGAGCCCCCAGTGACCTCAAGGCAATCTCCAAGCACTTCTCATCTCACAACCACACCACCTTTTCTCCACATGGCTAAATAGTGTGTTATGTGTCTAACTTCATATCTCCACCTATTTAAACCTCTTCAGGGCTCAGGGGCTGGCTGTGAGAAACGGTGGATATTAATGTTATGTCAACGCCCAGAAGGTCTCTGACTATGGAAGCAGGTAAATCTTGTGAGGACATTAGTAGACTACCTGCCCACGTTGGCTAAATCTGGCCACAAGGATCTCAGGTGGAGCTGTTCTCTGCCAGAACCTTGGAGTGAAGTCGAGCTCAGCAAATAATTTCTGGCAATATAATTGGAAAAGTAGAAAGGGCAGATTTGGGGTTTTTGTAAAACAGAAGAGTTTCATTTATTTATTTTTTTTCCAGGATGTATTCTCCAGCATACTAAGGTTAAAGGCATGGACCCAAGCTGCTGGGGGAGTCAAACCAGGGTGTGAGCCATGTGAACACCCATGTGAACGTTCTTACCCCCTGGTATATATGAACCATCCTGTACTTATTGCAAGGTAGAAGCATTCACACGGGCAGTTACCACAGAAAAACTGGCATCTTATTAGTTCACACCCTAACATACCTTGTGGTAATTTGTTCATGTGCCCATCTCCTAAGGTGCCATTCCCAAAGTGAAGTTAGAGGACGCAATGTCCCCTTTATACTCATAGTCAGCAGCTTAGTGGTTAGGCCACTTACCCATGGTATGGGAAAATGAGCTTCATAAGTTCCCTCTGCTTGATTTGAAGCAGAATTTTGAACCCAGGGTTCTCAAATGTCAGTAGCACACCTTAGCCAACACAATATGCTGTTCCACAGAACTACTAAATCAATTATTCACATTGATTGAGTCTTGGCCAACACTGGGGATTCAGCCAGAAACCTCTGGAGCTCAGAGCAGAAGCTCTCAACACCCATAGCAGTAGCTGGGGTCTGGGTGCAGATCAGGATAGGCAGTATAAGGATGGATTTTGCAAATGCAGAAGTCCATTAGGGTATACACGAAAGTTCTGCAATTCTGCCTTTGCATGCCCCAAAACCCCATCTAGCCCCTAGCCAAGTTTTGCTGCATGTTGTCAGATATATACAAGCCTTAACTGGGTTCCTCCTCTCTCCTGCAATGGGGTAGGAGATGGGACTGAGAGATATGCCTGTAATTTACATACATTATTACTGTATGTCCCTGATAGCGTGTATAACAATGTGCTATGTATCAGCCCAACACAGGAAAGACTCTCCCTGCTCTTTGGGCTTGATCTCAACCTGTGTGACCCAGCTTGGTGCCTGTGCATAGAAAATGAACAGAACTGCCCAGATATTTAAGGACAAACACAAGGCTAAGCAGTGCTCTCCTGGCCCAGATTCAAAAGTGTGAGGCAACTTGCAGGATCAAGACCTAAAGGAGCTCAGAGTCTAAAGCATGAGATGAAAAGATTGCTCCAAAGTCTGCTGAATTCAAGGGAAAATTTCCCTTGAGCTTGACCTGTCTTTAGAGTAGAAGCTCAAGCTACGGAGAGGGACATATGCATGGTGCTGTCTATGCATATTCATAGGTATACTTAGGTGTCTGTATTTTATATGTATATAACTATCTTCCCACATAATAGCTATTTCTTTTCACCAAAGAATCCTCAAAGCATTTGTTAACTGTGTTTTTGTGGGAGATGTCACTGGGAGCTGCTAGCACCAGTCCACCAGAGAAGTGGGTGCATTTCTGCAGCTGTCTTGCTCTGTGCTCACAAGTCACAAGCAAGCCCTTCTCACCAGCCCTTCGCTCCCGCTCACTCTATCTTGTGACCCTCTACCAAAACGTCTGCAATGCACAGCTTTGCTGTCAGGTGCCTCCCAGGTGACGTGTGGTATGTGTTGTCCTAGTATGGGAGACAAGCAGTGGCTGGAGATCTTGGACCTTCCAAGAACTGGGGCCCTCCGCCCTCTTGAGCTAAATGGGAAGACTCATTCACTTCATCTCTTCCTCAGTTGTACAATGCAATATGTCTATTAAGAGACTATGGACATGGCCCACACCCTCCAAGTTCTCCTTTCTCCTACAAATCACATAGTCAAAATGAGAAGGAAGGGGAAAGAAAGAGAAAATGAACGGTTATAAGAAAAACCCCAAACAAACAACAACAAAACAGCAAGGAGTTATTCTATGGGCACTGAAACTCGCTAATAAGCACTGACTTCTCTGTCCTCCTGTACGGATTTCTGATGCCCAGGAAACATTGCACACACACACGCGTGCAGGCTGATTTACATGCACACACACACACGGGCACACACACTGAAGCCTCTCCTTCTGTGAGGGCATTGGTCACATCTCTCCTCTTCTTAACTGCACATTTCTGTGAGACTTGTGGGTATCCAATGTCTTTGAGAACCTCTGCTGAACGAAGCTGGTTAGGCTGATAGGTTCAAATGTCATTACGGGGACAAACAAACAGGCAACAGGTTGCCTGAGCCTTGGTTCATGCAGAAACCAGTGATAAGAGATGGAGTAGATGTATCCAAGAGCCCTTCCATGAGCCCTTCCTTGCCCACAGCTTGCCAGCCCCTCCAGGACCTTGAAGCACCTGCCCTGAAGGGCATCAGTCTCCTTGCATAAGCTCTCCCCTTACAATTACAGGTCTACATTTTAAAAACATTTTGGTAGGGCCTGAATTTCACAAAGAAAGGGAATAACACTGGTTGGAAATGACAGAAATGACACCCAAGGTGTCTCCATCTATTTTCTCCTAATATTAATAACAAAGTCTAACTTAGCATACTAGTACTTGAGGCTACGTTCATGCCTAACTTAGCACCAGAGTTTTAATAACAAAACCTATGTAGAGACCTGGAATTTAGGTAGTTTAGAAGGATGGTCACTTCACTCCTCTCACTCTTCCATCATATTGATGTCACCATATCCTTCTAGCATCAAAGAAAATCCCAGGCATCTTTCCTGACATCTTTAAGATCAAGGAAATTTAACATAAGCCAAAGTCTTCCTCATTCACAGTAACAGAAGCAGTCTGGGAATTTGAGGACTAGACAGCACAAGTGTGTGAATAAATTTGTACAGATCTTATCAGCAAGGTCAACAGAACCATGAAAATCTCAAGCTCAGGAGAAGACAATATGAGTTGGTGGTTCTTGCTGCAGTGATTTCAGAATTGTGATTGGGATTGAGAGTGGTCTCTGTCACGCTACCTCCACTCGGCAGCTCATTACTGGTTACAAAAATCAGTCCAAATGACTGTTTCCTTGGTAAATGATGCTTCTGCACAAGAACCTGCCTTGAATCAGCCTTTGCATTGTAGATCAGCACCATAGAAAACCAGAAAGGATAAACTTTTGCAGAAATACACACTCCTTGCCCTATGAGGCACCCCAGCTGTGGGCAGGATGAACACAAGGATTTGGGCACGATTGGAGTTCGAGCATTTGACCTAACCTTGTTCATCCATCAGGCACCCATCTCAGTTCTTTTGATCACCAGCACAGGGAAATCAGCGACTTCAGAGGGAGTCGTTGCATCCTAAGATTGACATCTAAGATAGGTCTGATGAGTCACAGTGAGGAAGTGTCAGCCCTCGTTCATTGACTAGAAAGGGAGCTTAGATGACTATGTCAGATGAGATGTCCAGCTCTGAGATGGAGTATGACGAATCCTGCTCAGCACGGCTGCAGTGTGCAAGCACTATGTACGTCTCTACAACAGAGTCAACAAACCTAAACCCTTCCCACTTGGTCTCTGTGGTACTGACTCACATGTGTCCAGCTGCCCTGGCTGTTCTCCTCACCCCAGTGTTGGATTTTTTTGAAACAGTGAGTCAAAGGTAACTCCAGCACAGCTTTTCCTCCTGTACCTCACATTCTGAGCAGTGACCTCATAGTGTACATTGAAATGGGGTATGTGCAACTTGTCTCTGCCAGAGCCTTGTTTTCCATCTTTCTGATTCTCATCTGTTCAGGTCACCAAGATATTTGTTCAGGCTTGTGGAGGGCAGAGAAGAGATATGAGCAGAGATCCCATGCCATCAAATCATAGAACGGTTTGGGTTTGAAGGGACCTCTAAAGCTCATCTAGTCCAATCCCCGTGCAGTGAGAAGGGACATCTTTAACCAGACCAAGTTGTTCAGAGCCTCATCCCACCCAACCTGGAATGTTTCCAGTGATGGGGCTTCTGCAGCCTCTCTGGGCAAGCTGTGCTGGTGTTCCACCAGCCTCACTTAAATAAAAAAATTAAAAAAATTATTCCTTATATCTGGTCTAGCCTCTGAGTTGTCTTTTTGCCCTGGTTTATCACAGAGTCTGCAATTCATTAGTCAGTCAAGGTCTTGCATTTTGTCCTACTCTTCTTCTACTAGAGATGGACAAAACTGGGGTCTTCCATGTAAGAATCCAAACAAGAGCCTTTATTGCCCTATTTCTGGAGCTTGCGTGCGGGACAGAATTTCTCAGTTTATTCTGAGTACCAGTGTCAGAGGCAACAGGAGCCACCACTACCATTACTGTTAGGGGCAGACATCACCACTGTAACTGGGGCTGTAAATACACGCTGGACTATATCACCCTTGAATTAGTTTCTGTGCTAAAGTTTGGAGGCTCATTCTGGTAAACGTGACAGTTTACTTGCCATTTTAGTGGAGCTGTACTGAGAACACAGTGCCTTGTATTACATCTGATCTTGAACCTTCCATTCACCAGGAGACCGAGACTACACATTGCGTCAGCAGGACAGATGGACTCAATGGTCCTTTCTATCACAGACTTCCCAATATGCCCGTGGGCAAGTTACAGGATTTCGGTGGCCACTGAATTAGCATTTCCCTGTCTGACTCCCAATCTTCTGCTAATGTGCCTTATCTATTCTCTTTCAACTCAGTTGTTTGCTCCATCTGTCTGGACCTCATACTCTTAGGCAAAAACTGGTTCTCACTCTTCCCTCGGCCTTCTGTTGTAAGTGACTTTTAGGTGTTGCAATCAATCCACTAATATCCATGACCTGTCCTGTTAGAATAAGGCTGTGATCCAGCAAGCTCCTTCCTTATCCTGCTGATATTCTTGTTAGTAATGACTCAGTGCTAACTGCCTTTTACACCCATTACTTCTTCACCATTCTGAACGAGGTACATTTAATCCAGCCCGAAGCACATGAGGATGGATGAGATGATTTTGGGATCGAATGATTTAATGATGGCAGAAGCTGTTAGACCTATTATTGCAAAACCACAGTGGGACGCATCTCAACTAACCTCAGGTGCCTAATAGTTAGACAGCTAAATCTGTGTTGCTTAACTTCATGCTATGGCATGTGAGGAGAAATAGGCACTTCAATAAAAGCAACAGAGCTAATCCACTTTTCCCCACATTCAGACTGAGCTAAAGATATTCAGTGCAAGCTGCTGACAAGGGGCAGCTCAATAAAATCAGTTAATTGATCAGGCTGCAGCAATGCAGTCAATAAGTCAAAGGCATAAAGCAAGAATTATTTGTCTAACTAGCCTTGCACTTCACTTCTGTCCTTTTCCACTTAGCCTCTCATTGTTTTGTCTGAGCACTTCCACCAGCAAATCCCTCCAGATGGTAACCAACCCACACCTCTGCTAATGCTGCAGCAAAGTAGGTTTCAGGCCCTGGAAGTCAGGCTGCCACTTTTTCTTTTTTGTCTCTGTAGATTTACACTATCTGTAAATGCATATCCAGACCGTGGGAAAAAAAGAATAAATCAGCACACTTTGTTCAAGCCAGCTGGTGAATGGGTTAGTCTGGACTGAGCTTCCCAACCCCTTCATTCCTCCTGGACTGAGCTTCCCAACCCCTTCATCCCTCCCCGACAGAAAATAATAGACTATATCAACATAGGCTTCAAAACACCTTTAGTCCACCCTCCTATCATCTACATACCTTCAGAAGCGTATTGTTCTCAGAGCCTTTAGGGCAGCTCTTCACCACCATTACAAAGCCAATCCACAAGGAGAGGCAGCACTCCTGTGGTACTCAGGATCAAATGAGGGACCCAGATCTGCTGGTCTGGATGGGTAAGGCAAATTATTTCACAGCAAATGCATCTGGACTGCTCTTCCCTTGAAAGAATGCACAAGGAATTGATACTTCATAAGAATTCCCTTCAAACACCCTTCTGAGATACGGGATTATTGCTGAGCTCTTCTATACATAGGTGGAATGCAACACCAGGACTTCAAGTGATGGGGTTTTAAAGGTAATCTGGTCACTAAAGATGGTAAAGCAACACCCACTAGGATTTTCAAAAGGGTCTCCTGATGGAAGTAGCCTCTCCATGTCTAGGTAGATCAGAAAATGCCTAGATGCTCCTAGCCTTTAGGAGTGTATTCAGAACAAAAAAATAAAAGAAGCTGGATTCATCCATCTAAAAGGAGATATCTTCATCTGACCTAGTCATCCAGAATCCTCTTGCAGGCAATGGTGAGAAGACTGGCACAGCTGGCATATGATTCATCTCATCCAAAAGTAAATATCTAACAGACGTCAGATGAGTTGCATCTTATTTCTCGCCAACAACTCCAAAGGAAACTTGGTTAGAGACGGCTAACCAAGAACACAGACGGGGCAGGAATCAAAACTGAATCTCCCAAAATCCTGCATTAACCAGATTTTTATGCCTTTAAAGGAACTCTGGGTCTCCCAATAAATTCTACAAATCTTATCTGATGCCCCGTGGTGTTTCTACGCTCTTCACTGGGCTTTGGATGGCTTCCTACCTGTTCAGCAAGAGCTTAGACTGTCTTATTTCTTCCTGGCTACTGTAGGCTTGTTAAAAAAAAATAAATGGAAAGGCTCCCTTAAGTGTGTCCCTCAGCTTGCAAAGGATTTAGAGTTGCTTTCTGTCATGCCACACAACAGTGTCTAGCAACAGGCTCTATTGTTGTTCTTCTGGGGGCAGAGGGACAAACTGAATGGTAGGCTTGGCAACTGTTCAAGGAGTTTCATTCCTGCCTTCCCACCCCTTGGAAAATATCTCTATTAGGCAAGGTGCACCCTTTTGGAAGCAGAAGAAACTCCTGCTCGGCTCTGTGCTGTTTGGCTTCATTTCACAGGCTTGGCTGTAGCTGAGATGGGCTCTGCCTCCTCCCTCTGCTCCATCCCACAACGTGAACTCTGTTGAGTAACAGCGACTTCCTTGGAAACCCAACTGTGTGTAACCTCTGCCATAAAACCACATATTCCAACAGGGATGGAGAGGAAATATGAACCTGCAAAGTGAAATTAAGAGCTACAGACTGGGAAAAGAGAAAATGTTTTGATTTCAGAGAACTGAAAGTAAAATTGTCTGAAACGTAGCTACAACTCTTGCATTAATAAGAGACTCTGCCCTCTACTGAGATGACTCTCATGATAGGGAAGCAATAAAAGCATTATATATATAGAGAGAGAGTAAATTTTGAGCTAAACTACTATTACAAGCTTGAGCCAATAACTTGTGGATGTGGTTGGAAGATGGTGGGAGACTTTGAATGTGTCTGAGGATAAGGAGCATGAGAAGAAGTGTTCGTGCTCCACAGTGTGCTGAGTTAGAGGCAGGATTAAATAGGTTATGGAGGAAGCTGCAAACCACTCAATCTGTTTAGGCTTTCAGCACCTATGCTGAGACATGACAAAGTACAAGATGGTGTGAATTTGCTGAGGAGAGTGGTGGCCTAGAGGTTTTTGGTGCCAGTTTGGATGGTAGGCATGTTCTTGCATTAGCGTACCATGTCTGCACCCATTCCAACACACCAATGAGCACCAAATAGTTAATTAAAATATAGGAAAATGATGGAGAAGAAGTCCATTACTTGATTTTAGCCGTGTGAAATTATGCCAGGCAGTGGGAATTAGATCTCATATATTAACAGCTAGAAAATAGGCAAATGAGCAAACTCTCAAAGAGGATTCCCTGTCTTGGGCATAATCTGACTAAACCTGGATGATGGTGGTGGAGATATCTCCAAGCTGGCTGCCTCAGCTCCCCCATAGTTGCAGAGGATTTAACCAGTCAATCTCAGTCTTATGACTGAGACATGAAGTGCACCCTGAGAAAGCTCCCACTTCTCCCCACCAATGAAAGGAGCCAAGAGCACCTGGCTTGGGTGGAGACATTGAAATTGCAGACACATAATGGGCAAAATGAATTCCACCCCAAGGCTTTGCTCGGTTGCCTGTAGGTAGGCATGAAGTGCCATTGAGATACTCTAGGATTTTCTTGACTAGCCTCCATCTGCTGCTGAGAAAGGAGCATGTGATCAGTGGATTGTATACAATTCCTACCAGGCCTCTGAGGACAACCAGGATGCCATTGGGCATCTTAACAGGAAGCAGAACCTATGCATGGGTATCTGATGGGAACCCAGGCATCTTTCTATTTGGACTACATGTCTTTCCTGGAAGACATGCTTAAAGTGACCACTAGGATTGATGCATGGTGACCAGGAAAGTTTCCATAATCACTGTTAGACATGAAGCCAGGCCAGAAATGTGAGAGTTTAGCATACTCTGAGCTCAAGGAACCCCTCGGGCACTCTCTGAGCCTTCTAGGAAAACTTTCTCCAAGACACTTTGAGAGCCCATGGAAGAGGAGAAATGGCCACCCCAAACACCTGGGATGCCTTCTGATGCTGGTGTTGTGAGAAGGGAACCAGCCCACATGTTATGACCTGCCCTTGTTGACGAAGCCTGTGAGTGTGCAAAGATTCAATAAGAGAAAAGCTTTTCACACCAATGGAGAGTGGAGGAATATTCGTGTCGGGAAAGAGCAAGAGCATCCCTGCTAAGAATTGTCACTATACTGATATAAAGCATAACTGCCTATTATTTACACCAGGACAGGAACTGGGATGAGGAGACCAAAGGCACCTTGAACTCCTTTGATGGCCCAGGCTCTACAAATGCAAAGTGCTCTCTGGGTATCAGCAACATCCAAGTGGCAACAGAACTGTGAATATGCAGGTGAGGCTCACAGGACAGAGACAAACAAGACCTTTGTGATGCGTAACACTCTCCCCTGGTTTACAGGCTGTTTTGAAAAGCAGTGCCCTATGTTAGGAGTTCAGAACAAGGGAGTTAATGTATCGGTTCTTCTCCCCTTGCCTTGTTTTTGGCAAGCACCGGTAGAATTTGGAGTGAACTGATGAATTTTTACATGTTGTGCTAAGATGATAACAGGTCTTGAAGTGAACCTTGCCACTTTTAAAGGGACAGGATGGCTGAAAAGCAGTATGAACATCCCAGGCTAGCTGGAAACAGTTGGCATAGACAGTGTTAGGAGTAGTTTTTCTGGAAGATCAGCCCTGGGTCTGATCCAGCAAAGCTGTGGTGGATACATCACTGAAGGGCTTCTGCCCTTACAGACTTCCCTGAGCATTCCTCTCCTTTCAGTATTAAGCTCCATCAATCTGTCTCAGCTCTTACAGACCCTGGGCTTTCATTTGGCTCTTGGAGGTGTCAGCAAAGCAGAGATGGGTTTGGTGAGACAGGATGGGAACAGCTTTTGCTGCAGCCTTTGGGCTGTGTCTCATCCAGCCTTAGCTGAGCATGTGGATAAGACATATATGCTCTGCCCAAAAATTTCCCCCCTGTTATTTCCCCTTCCTTTCCACTATATTCCAGCAGTTTTAACTGGCACCATTACCTCAGCATCTGTCACCACCTGACTGGTCAGAAAGCACCAAGCTTCACATCACCAGAAGACAGTGGGTATCTATTTTGAGCCTAGAAAGCCCTTCTTAGAAGCAATAGTCTCCAGACCTCCTGTGTGCTCCACCTCCCCTCTTCCCAGCTGCACCCTGGCCCTGCAAGATCCTTTGGGATCTAGAGCAAGATCATGAGTCCAGTCATGCTCTGGGAAGGAAATTTTAACATGAGTATTTGTGGGAGCAGGTCTGGTCCATCCCTGCTGGCAGGAGACCCTGGGGATGAAACTGTTCATCTCACTTGCACACAGCTCAGCTGTCCAAACGGGGCATTGGTGACTCAGAGCCTGGGGGATTCCCCCCATGACACACTTGTGCAATGCTCATTAAGTGCTGTCATTATGCCCAATAAAGCCCTTTGAAATGTGGCTAGGGCCATTTGAATCACGCACTCCAGGAACACAGCACAGACGTTGGGCAAGGGGGAAGAAGGCACATCAACCCACGGTTGTCCCATTGGGCTTTTCTTGCAATCCCCTATATAAGAAGTAAAAATTCTGCTGCTCAAAAGGTCTATCAAGGAAGAGTCTCCTTCTCTTGCTGCTTTGCACCCCTACTAAGCACTAGTGGTGTGGGAAGAGGTGCAGAGACTGGCAGGCCCTCTCTGGAAAAGCAGCAGCATTGCCCCAGGGTTGGAGTTGAGTTGGCTCATCCTGGGTGCAGGAAGCAGGGTGCAAGCAGGAAAGGGATCCCATAGATTTGGGATTGAGACACCAGTGAGTCACCAGCCTCGGTTCCCCTGGTACAATCAGAAATCCTTGACTTTTCTTTCCTAAGAGAGACTACAGACTCACAGCAAAAATCAAGGCTCCTCCAGCCTGATGCTTCAGAGGGAACAGTCAAAAAGTCTTTCTTGGCCAACAGAAAGCGGTGCTGTGGCCATCCCATGGTTCCCACTACTCTACCTATAGGAAGCCTAGCTGTAGAACTGAGTCTGGAAAAAGAAATGCCATGGACACGAGTGAAATGGCTCATCTAGGTGGCAGAGGAGCTCAGAGACAACAGGATCCATCTACTTCATTCATGTTTCCTGACCCTGACACAGACGCTTCTTTGCCCTGCCTTGGTGCTGTGCACTGCAGAAGCACCCAAGGACATGGGGCCTGTGCAGAAATGTCTTTAGAAAGAAGAAAAGGTTTTCTTTTCTTTGGCGAACTGGACAACCAAGCATCTCAGTGCTACACCCAGCCCTACTGCAGGCTCATTGAAAGGACCAGGGCAGGGCCTCTAAATTCTTCTGCCTCTGCCTAGCCACCTGCAAAACAGGACTAAAAAACATCCTTTCCCTTCCTGGGCACATATCAGAGATGTCAGTAGGTGTTCAAAGGTTTTCAGGTGAGAAGTCTTAGAAGTGCTCAAATGTCTGCGAAGGACATATTTTGTCTCTGGGGCTACCTGAAAAGAGATGGGCAGCAAAACGATTTGCTTTTCCTCATCGTAGTTAGGAAAGGCTTGCTTCTATGAAGCAATACCTTTGCTAAGTGCTTTGAATATCAAGTTGCTCATTTTCAGTGTGATTTATCCAATAAAGTCTTCTTAAAATTGAAAGAGAAAAAAAATAATAAGTTCAATGGATATGTAGAAGGACAACACAAATTAATAAAATGAGTCTGAAATCTGAGCGGATGAGGACTCTTGTTTAGCACACACTGTGCTCTCTGGGAATGTCCCAGCCCTACCCATGTTTAAAATGGGGTTTTTTTGCTAAGACCTTGCAAAAAATTTGGTTCCTGCTGTGAGGAAAAAAAGGCTTCTTGTGTGATCTTGGTCCAGTCATTTGATCTCACCAGCATAGTTCCTCTATACCTAGACTAGGCCAGGAGCAACATACATACTATTCACAGAATCACAGCATGGTAGGGGTTGGGAGAGACCACTGGGATCATCATGTCCACTCCCCTGCTCCATCCAGCAGGGTGACCCAGAGCAGGGGGCCCAGCATCACATTGTCCAGATGGGTTTGGAATCTCTACAGTGAAGGAGACTCCACAGCCTCTCTGGGCAGCCTGGCACAGGCTCTGAAACTTCTTTGCTGTGAGAGTGTCTCCTCCTGTTCAGATGGAACCTCCTGGGTTCCAGTTTGTACCCGTTGCCCCTTGTCCTGTCACTGGTCACCAAAGAAAAGAGTCTTACCCCCTGGGTGCCCTTCAGTTCTTGATCAGCATTGACCAGATCCCCTCTCAAGTCTTCTCTAGCTGAACAGCTCCAGGGCTCTCAACCTTTCCTCATTAAGAGAGATGTTCCAGTCCCTTAATTATCCTTGTAGCCCATAGGACTCTCTCCAGTAGTTCCTTTCTCTTGAACTGGGGAGTACAGCACTGGACACAATACTCCAGATGTGGCCTCACCAGGGCAGACTAGAGGGGGAGGAGAATTTCCCTTGACCTGCTGGTGACACTTTTCTGAATGCACCCCAGGTGGGAATCTCTTTCTTTGGTCCCACCGTGAAAAAACAGAGGTGAGGAAATATTTCCCTTACCCTTGGCACCCCCCCCCCCCCCCCCCCCCCCCCCCCCCCCCCCGCCCGCCCCACCCCCGCCCGCTCCCCTTCTCCTTCCACCACCCCCCACTCGCTCCGACCCGCCTCAGCCACCCCCTGGGGAACGCC